>OY821517.1:252694847-252882347 GCA_963682025.1 Cordilura impudica
TTTTAATTTTTAATTTTTAATTTAAATTTTTAATTTTTAATTTTTAATTTTTAATTTTTAATTTTTAATTTTTTAAATTTTTAATTTTTAATTTTAATTTTTAATTTTAATTTTTAATTTTTAATTTTTAATTTTTAATTTTTAATTTTTAATTTTTAATTTTTAATTTTTTCAATTTTTAATTTTTAATTTTTAATTTTTAATTTTTTAATTTTTAATTTTTAATTTTTAATTTTTAATTTTATAATTCTTATTTTAATTTTAATTTTTAATTTTTAATTTTTAATTTTTAATTTTTAATTTTTAATTTTTAATTTTTAATTTTTAATTTTTAATTTTTAATTTTTAATTTTTTTAATTTTAAGTTAATTTTTATTTTTAATTTTTAATTTTTAATTTTTTTAATTTTTAATTTTTAATTTTTAATTTTTAATTTTTAATTTTTAATTTTTAATTTTTGAATTTTTAATTTTTAATTTTTAATTTTTAATTTTTAATTTTTAATTTTTAATTTTTAATTTTTAATTTTTAATTTTTAATTTTTAATTTTTAATTTTTAATTTTTAATTTTTAATTTTTAATTTTTAATTTTTAATTTTTAATTTTTAATTTTTAATTTTTAATTTTTAATTTTTAATTTTTAATTTTAATTTTTAAATTTTAATTTTTAATTTTTTAATTTTTAATTTTTAATTTTTAATTTTTAATTTTAATTTTTAATTTTAATTTTTAATTTTTAATTTTTAATTTTTTAATTTTTAATTTTTAATTTTTAATTTTTAATTTTTAATTTTTAATTTTTAATTTTTAATTTTTAATTTTTAATTTTTAATTTTTAATTTTTAATTTTTAATTTTTAATTTTTAATTTTTTAATTTTTAATTTTTAATTTTTAATTTTTAATTTTTAATTTTTAATTTTTAATTTTTAATTTTTAATTTTTAATTTTTAATTTTTAATTTTTAATTTTTAATTTTTAATTTTAATTTTTAATTTTTAATTTTAATTTTTAATTTTTAATTTTTAATTTTTAATTTTTAATTTTTAATTTTTAATTTTAATTTTTAATTTTTAATTTTTAATTTTTAATTTTTAATTTTTTTTTAATTTTTAATTTTTAATTTTTAATTTTTAATTTTTAATTTTTAATTTTTAATTTTTAATTTTTAATTTTTAATTTTTAATTTTAATTTTAATTTTTAATTTTTAATTTTTAATTTTTAATTTTTAATTTTTTAATTTTTAATTTTTAATTTTTAATTTTTAATTTTTAATTTTTAATTTTTAATTTTTAATTTTTAATTTTTAAATTTTTAATTTTTAATTTTTAATTTTTAATTTTTAATTTTTAATTTTTAATTTTTAATTTTTAATTTTAATTTTTAATTTTTAATTTTTAATTTTTAATTTTTAATTTTAATTTTTTAATTTTTAATTTTTAATTTTTAATTTTTAATTTTTAATTTTAATTTTTAATTTTTAATTTTTAATTTTTAATTTTTAATTTTTAATTTTTAATTTTTAATTTTTAATTTTTAATTTTTTAATTTTTAATTTTAATTTTTAATTTTTAATTTTTAATTTTTAATTTTTAATTTTTAATTTTTAATTTTTAATTTTTAATTTTTAATTTTTAATTTTTAATTTTTAATTTTAATTTTAATTTTTAATTTTTAATTTTTAATTTTTAATTTTTAATTTTAATTTTTAATTTTTAATTTTTAATTTTTAATTTTTAATTTTTAATTTTTAATTTTTAATTTTTAATTTTTAATTTTTAATTTTTAATTTTTAATTTTTAATTTTAATTTTAATTTTTAATTTTTAATTTTTAATTTTTAATTTTAATTTTTAATTTTTAATTTTTAATTTTTAATTTTTAATTTTTAATTTTTAATTTTTAATTTTTAATTTTTAATTTTTAATTTTAATTTTTAATTTTAATTTTTAATTTTTAATTTTAATTTTTAATTTTTAATTTTTATTTTTAATTTTTAATTTTTAATTTTTAATTTTTAATTTTTAATTTTTAATTTTAATTTTTAATTTTTAATTTTTAATTTTTAATTTTAATTTTAATTTTAATTTTTAATTTTTAATTTTTAATTTTTAATTTTTAATTTTTAATTTTTAATTTTTAATTTTTAATTTTAATTTTTAATTTTAATTTTTAATTTTTAATTTTTAATTTTTAATTTTTAATTTTTAATTTTTAATTTTTAATTTTTAATTTTTAATTTTTAATTTTTAATTTTTAATTTTTAATTTTTAATTTTTAATTTTTAATTTTTAATTTTTAATTTTTAATTTTTAATTTTTAATTTTTAATTTTTAATTTTTAATTTTTAATTTTAATTTTTAATTTTTAATTTTTAATTTTTAATTTTTAATTTTTAATTTTTAATTTTTAATTTTTAATTTTAATTTTTAATTTTAATTTTTAATTTTTAATTTTTAATTTTTAATTTTTAATTTTTAATTTTTAATTTTTAATTTTTAATTTTTAATTTTTAATTTTAATTTTAATTTTTAATTTTTAATTTTTAATTTTTTAATTTTAATTTTAATTTTTAATTTTTAATTTTTAATTTTTAATTTTTAATTTTTAATTTTTAATTTTTAATTTTTAATTTTTAATTTTTAATTTTTAATTTTTAATTTTTAATTTTTAATTTTTAATTTTTAATTTTTAATTTTTAATTTTTAATTTTTAATTTTTAATTTTTAATTTTTAATTTTTAATTTTTAATTTTTAATTTTTAATTTTTAATTTTTAATTTTTAATTTTTAATTTTTAATTTTTAATTTTTAATTTTTAATTTTTAATTTTTAATTTTTAATTTTTAATTTTTAATTTTTAATTTTTAATTTTTAATTTTTAATTTTTAATTTTAATTTTTAATTTTTAATTTTTAATTTTTAATTTTTAATTTTTAATTTTTAATTTTTAATTTTTAATTTTTAATTTTTAATTTTTAATTTTTAATTTTTAATTTTTAATTTTTAATTTTTAATTTTTAATTTTTAATTTTTAATTTTTAATTTTTAATTTTTAATTTTTAATTTTTAATTTTTAATTTTTAATTTTTAATTTTTAATTTTTAATTTTTAATTTTTAATTTTTAATTTTTAATTTTTAATTTTTAATTTTTAATTTTTAATTTTTAATTTTTAATTTTTAATTTTTAATTTTTAATTTTTAATTTTTAATTTTTAATTTTTAATTTTTAATTTTTAATTTTTAATTTTTAATTTTTAATTTTTAATTTTTAATTTTTAATTTTTAATTTTTAATTTTTAATTTTTAATTTTTAATTTTTAATTTTTAATTTTTAATTTTTAATTTTTAATTTTTAATTTTTAATTTTTAATTTTTAATTTTTAATTTTTAATTTTTAATTTTTAATTTTTAATTTTTAATTTTTAATTTTTAATTTTTAATTTTTAATTTTTAATTTTTAATTTTTAATTTTTAATTTTTAATTTTTAATTTTTAATTTTTAATTTTTAATTTTTAATTTTTAATTTTTAATTTTTAATTTTTAATTTTTAATTTTTAATTTTTAATTTTTAATTTTTAATTTTTAATTTTTAATTTTTAATTTTTAATTTTTAATTTTTAATTTTTAATTTTTAATTTTTAATTTTTAATTTTTAATTTTTAATTTTTAATTTTTAATTTTTAATTTTTAATTTTTAATTTTTAATTTTTAATTTTTAATTTTTAATTTTTAATTTTTAATTTTTAATTTTTAATTTTTAATTTTTAATTTTTAATTTTTAATTTTTAATTTTTAATTTTTAATTTTTAATTTTTAATTTTTAATTTTTAATTTTTAATTTTTAATTTTTAATTTTTAATTTTTAATTTTTAATTTTTTAATTTTTAATTTTTAATTTTTAATTTTTAATTTTTAATTTTTAATTTTTAATTTTTAATTTTTAATTTTTAATTTTTAATTTTTAATTTTTAATTTTTAATTTTTAATTTTTAATTTTTAATTTTTAATTTTTAATTTTTAATTTTTAATTTTTAATTTTTAATTTTTAATTTTTAATTTTTAATTTTTAATTTTTAATTTTTAATTTTTAATTTTTAATTTTTAATTTTTAATTTTTAATTTTTAATTTTTAATTTTTAATTTTTAATTTTTAATTTTTAATTTTTTAATTTTTAATTTTTAATTTTTAATTTTTAATTTTTAATTTTTAATTTTGTATTTTAATTTTTAATTTTTAATTTTTAATTTTTAATTTTTAATTTTTAATTTTTAATTTTTAATTTTTAATTTTTAATTATTAATTTTTAATTTTTAATTTTTAATTTTTAATTTTTAATTTTTAATTTTTAATTTTTAATTTTTAATTTTTAATTTTTAATTTTTAATTTTTAATTTTTAATTTTTAATTTTTAATTTTTAATTTTTAATTTTTAATTTTTAATTTTTAATTTTTAATTTTTAATTTTTAATTTTTAATTTTTAATTTTTAATTTTTAATTTTTAATTTTTAATTTTTAATTTTTAATTTTTAATTTTTAATTTTTAATTTTTAATTTTTAATTTTTAATTTTTAATTTTTAATTTTTAATTTTTAATTTTTAATTTTTATATTTAATTTTTAATTTTTAATTTTTAATTTTTAATTTTTAATTTTTAATTTTTAATTTTTAATTTTTAATTTTTAATTTTTAATTTTTAATTTTTCATTTTTAATTTTTAATTTTTAATTTTTAATTTTTAATTTTTAATTTTTAATTTTTAATTTTTAATTTTTAATTTTTAATTTTTAATTTTTAATTTTTAATTTTTAATTTTTAATTTTTAATTTTTAATTTTTAATTTTTAATTTTTAATTTTTAATTTTTAATTTTTAATTTTTAATTTTTAATTTTTAATTTTTAATTTTTAATTTTTAATTTTTAATTTTTAATTTTTAATTTTTAATTTTTAATTTTTAATTTTTAATTTTTAATTTTTAATTTTTAATTTTTAATTTTTAATTTTTAATTTTTAATTTTTAATTTTTAATTTTTAATTTTTAATTTTTAATTTTAAATTTTAAATTTTTAATTTTTAATTTTTAATTTTTAATTTTTAATTTTTAATTTTTAATTTTTAATTTTTAATTTTTAATTTTTAATTTTTAATTTTTAATTTTTAATTTTTAATTTTTAATTTTTAATTTTTAATTTTTAATTTTTAATTTTTAATTTTTAATTTTTAATTTTTAATTTTTAATTTTTAATTTTTAATTTTTAATTTTTAATTTTTAATTTTTAATTTTTAAGTTTTAATTTTTAATATTTAATTATTAATTTTAGCGATGTACGTCCGTCTGTCTACGTCCGTTTGTCCATGTAAACCTTATAATCAAACTACAGGTCGCAAATTCATTAACGCAATTGAACGACTTAAATTGCCATAAGATCCAAGTGATCATATAGATCTCGATAAAATTGGGTTAGTGTGTGTTTATGACGTCCATTAATGAGTAGTCCAAAAATAAACCCTATTGGACATTTCTTAGTCATAGCCCCCATATGAAGCTGATTCCCTATCCTGACTAAAATCTATCAAAAAACAAAAATATGGTACACGTTTTTCTCAAATTTGGTTTGTATATGTTTTTCCAAAAAAAAAAAATTAGTGACCCTACCAAATGTAGTCAGAATCGGGCCATTTTTCGACCTAGTCCCCATATATGTAAATATAACATCCGATGTGAACTTTTGCAAATCCGAAGGCAAAGAATAAAAAATAACAATGCCTCCCAAATTTGGTTTGTGCTTATTTTCTATATCTAATTAGTTGAACATAAAAGATAGGGTCTCTAAACGCATGGTATGGGGTATCGTATAGTCGGTATTGACCGACTATAATTTTCTTGTTTAATATTTCTTAACTTAGATAAAGCATTTAAGTCGCTGTGTGTTCTACATTAACTTTAAGGATTAGTCTCACATAAACTGAATTGATATGTTAGTTCGTATTAATCACATACCCTTTCGGCACAAAATAAGTGTCTCTAGAAAATTCAATTCCATTACATCAGCTTTTAATTGCTTGGCTTCATCTATGATGCGCTTCAAAGCCACATCACCGCATCCTTCAAAAACAGCCGTAATATCGAGTGTCCAATGTGAGGCTCTCAACACAAAACATTCACTCCAAACAGAATGTAAAATCGTATGCTGTTGACAACGTGACAATGTCCGAAATTGTTCGTTACTTTTGGCCTGACGTAAACACGTTACCAAAATTTGAGCCAGCATTTGAAAATTAAAACCATTTTCAGTTTGTGGTAAGACTATTGGTAGAATTGTTGACGATGCAGCTGATGAAGAACTGACAACTGTTGTAGTAGCATCAGTTTCGATTGATGGATATGTTATATTTTTTATCGTATGCAAACGTTTGATTGATGATTTAAAAGCAATTTTAGTTTCATTATTAAAGGAGCACGTTGATGCAGTTGTTGCGGTCAAAGGCTGCCTAGGACCTCTTTCTTCCTGTACGGCTTGAACATTCATGCCTTGTTTGAGACATTGTTGAAAACGACAAAATGGACACCAATTTCGGCGAGCTTTGTCTACAATACAATTCCCTTTACCCGCTATGCAATTGTATATATTACCCTTGCGTACACTACGTTTAAAAAAACAAGAACAACCGTCGCAGCAGACTACACCATAATGTTTGCCGGAACTTTGATCACCACAGACTTGACAATGATTAAATTTTATTGTTGCCGATGTGTTGTTAGTTAAACTATAAAATGCGCTCGAAGTTTTGTAAGCCATTGCAAATCGCCGTACTGAAGACTAAAAGTAATATTCTTCAGGACATTTACTTTTATACCTTGAACGATTTATTTGTGTCTTATTATTGTCAGCAATATTTGTTTATTTCTTATTAAGAATAAAAATGAAAAAAAAATTTTAATATTCAACACGTGACAGGTCATGTCATACGATGAGTCGGCACAAATGATATGCAAATCAAAACTATTTACTGTTACACCTTTTATTGACCAATTATTGTGCGACCACGTTAAATCACACAATGTTTGATGATTTGAAGTGCTTAACAAGTATTATAGCAAATAAGTAATATTTATGGTAAAAAACATAAAGGAGAAAATAAGAAATGACACAAATATGATTTCTCATGAATGTGGTAAAGAAATGTGACAAATACTGGACACATTTGGAAATTATTAAAGCCCTTGGGTTCATGCGCGAACGTTTATTGCTATTTTTAAACAAATCTTTTATAGTAGTTTTTTAATAGATCACTTATTATTAAAAAATGGAACACTGATTTCTTCGCAGCATCGTCCATCGCTTGCGAGTAATTTTTTCAATCTTTCTGGTAGCACACCGATACCGCGTCAGAAGAATTTTTGGTGTCTTCATATGCTGTGAAGTGCTGCTCAGGCAGACAATATGATATGGATCGAAATAATGGAAATCAGAAGGAGCCATTTCTGGTAAACATTTACTACAATCGTTAAAATTTCAACAAGAAAATATAATCCCAATTTGTGACATTTATTTTTAAACCTTCATACCACTGTGCAGAGGGTATATATCAGTTTGTCATTCCATTTGTAACACATCGAAATATGAATTTGTGACCATGTAAAGTACATATATTTTTTATCCCTTTAACAACTCCAGTCGACATAGCGATGTCCGTCTGTCCGTCCATCAGTTTATATCACGCTCAGTCACAAAATATACCATTTAACTGGATAAAGTAAGGATAATATTATTTTTCATAATTTCGAGCTGGTAGGAATTGCAAATGGAGTAAATCGCCCCTAAAGTATGGCTAAAATTGGGTAACATTTCTAAAAAATGCTGTAAAATATCATATAAAAAAAATGAAAATAGTGAAAAATGTTTATACGTAACAGAACATATCTATAATATTCATAGGCTAGGCGATTTTTGGTAACCGATGTTTTGTTCTACCGTTTTATCCCGATTTTGACCAAACGTATACTATTTGAAAGTTATTTCTTTTTAGTCATTTTACAGATTTTTAAATGTTTTCCTTTATTTTGATAAATTTGCATTTAAAGTTGCTACTAACACATACATAAAATTATACATATGCTATGTGTGTTTTATTAAATTTGTTAATGTGTTTGTTAATGCGTTTGTTCATAATAATAATAATAATAATAATAATAATAATAAACCATTAAAGTATTGGTTTGTTAATTGGCTAAGTTGAAAAATAAAGCTGTCTAGAAATTGCACTCGAATTTCGAGAACTGGAATCTGCAAGTACATATACACTCAATTTTTTTTTTTTTTTGCTTGTTGTTTCTATTTCTGTTTCTGTTTTATTATACCCTATATTATACCTGTATAACCACCAAAAATATTAGACCTAAACCCATCTTTTATTGTACTGATCGACTCGGAATCACTTTCTGAGTTGATTTACAGATGTCTGTCCGTCCATCCGTCCGTCTGTCCGTCTGTGTGTCCATGTAAACTTTGTAATCGAAGTACAGGTCGCAAATATGAATATATTTTGATGAAATTTGGTATATAAGCTTTCATCGGCCGTAGGATGAAAACTATTGAAGCTGGTGAAATTCGATGCATGTTCAGACCTAGTCCGCATATAAATGACCCCTATGAAATCGACATAAATTGCCATAAGATCCAAATTATGACATAGTTCTCAGACAAATTGGATTTGTATGTGTTTGTTATATGTTAATCAATAGTCCAAAAATAAACCGTATAGGACAATTCTTAGTCATAGGCCCCATATAGAGCTGCTTCCCTATCTTCACTTAAATCTATCAAGAAACAAAAATATAGCACAGATTTTTCTGAAATTTGGTTTGCATATATTTTTCAAAATATAAGTGACTTCACCAAATATGGTCAGGATTGGTACATTTTTCGGCCCAGTCCCAATGTATCACCCGATATTAACTTTTTCATATCTGCAGCCAATGCCACTGAAATTTGGTTTATGGTTATTTTCTATATCCAATTAGTTGGACTGAAGAGATAGGGTCTCAAAACCATTGTATAGGGTTTATCAATCAGAGCAAGAACATAACAAGACAGTTATGTAATTATCTTATTAATTTTTAGCGTCATTGTGAAAAATCTGACCATTATAATTTCAAATCCATTGATTATAATTATGTTTTTTAGAACTCGGGAGTTAATTTATTGTTAATTTATTTCTGGGTGCTCTTGAATTAGTTGTAGTTGGTGCATTGTGAGAAATATTGATATGCCAGCCAGTATCACCATTAGGAAAAAGTAATGGATACACTAAACGGTCTAATGATGAATCCAAAAGACAGGTAAGTTTATGTTACCAGTAACTTTTGAAAATGAAATCATATTTCTTTCAACTGTTGTAAATATGACTGCTGCATCAGTTTGAACTGCATCATTGTAACGTCGTAGATCTAAGCCGCGATTCTTTAATGAACATGCAAATTTCTTTATATTGATTTTCAACTCTCTGAGTATGATCTTTCATTGAACGAACGAAAGCATTTGTGCATTACAATTCAAGATAAATTTTGCAAATTATTTCGTTATTGCATGTTTGATTAAAGTCTTCACAGCAGTGTCAACATCATAAAAATATAATTGCGCATAACATGGTGACCGACCATATATAGCAGTCATTCGACTTAACCTGTGAAATGATACACTCCATTCGTAACTGTATCCGAAATTTTAGCTTCTGAGCTACCATAGCAAATGATGAATGTTTCGAAAAAATTTTATGGCCATGAAAGCTTCATTTGAAGTAAGTCCGTCATACAATGCTTCAGAATATTCAGTTTGACTTAAAGCCGGTAATATACCTTTATGATAACCTGAAGTGAATGCAGTCCTTTCACCTAAAGTAACTTTTGATTCGAAATGTTTTACATTACAAAACCTGCATTTTAAGTCAATCGAATTCCCCCTTATCCGTAGTCTTGTTGTGACTACGGATTCATTTTGGGGTAGTCACGCATAGTCCCGCACAGTCACGGAGTGATCTAAATGCCATTTCCCCTCATCCGATCCGGTAGGTGAGTAGGTATCGTGCTCGCCTATCATGCGGGGGTCGTGGGTTCGATTTCCACCAGAGGCTTTGGCCTGTCGCTGCAAAAAAAAACTAACCAAAAATTAGAATCTGCAGACAAGCCACTCGGCTTCGCGGAACTAGGCTAAAAAAAAAAAAAAAAAATCTAAAACTTGGTTGATATACTTCGACATAGGCACGCACAGTCTCGGAGAGATTAAAACCTCACTTCCCCTCATCTGATCGATCTGAAACTTGGTCCATACACTTGCTGTGAGATTAAAACCTCACTTTCCCTCTTCCAATCAATCTGAAACTTGGTTGGTATACTTGCTGTAAAGAAAGATTAACGTCGACATAGTCACGCACAGGCACGCATAGTCATGCACAGTCACGGAGTGACTTAAAACCTCACTTCCCCTCATCCGATCGATTTGAAACTTTGTCCATAGACTTATTGTGGCCAAAGATTAATTTTAAGATAGTCACGCAAAGTCGTGCACAGTCACGGAGAGATTCATATGCATAAGCCAGAACACGAGCCAGAACACGAACTTAAAATATAACTGAACTCGAACCTGTTTATTGTTCATGTTCTGTTTTTTTCGCTGTACGCGTAGCAGAACACGAACTTAAAATAAAGCTACACACGAATTGATATGAAAATAAAAATATGTGTAGGCTTCTTTAGAACAGAACATTGTGTGTTTCATGTGTGTATTTTCTGAACCTTGATAAATACGCATTTGTTTATGCGACGTACAGGATAGAGCATATTTTTGGTTGGCCTGGTCATGACATATTCACTCTTTCACGTGATCTATATTTCACAGCAGTTTCAACGTCATAAAAATATTTGGGTTTTGCTTGATTGAGGGACAAATAGAACAAATAGGACAATATATTTAATAAATGGGGTCAAAACTACTTTTCCAAAGACTGAATGCATAATTATTACGAAGAGTAATTTCAAATTGAAAATATTTGCCTGATAAAATGAACAAACTACAATCATTTCTCCCAAACTAAAAGATCAAAATTATGGGGAATAGGATTTAAGCACCCCTATAAAAATCACTCAATAATACTACATTCAATTCATGCGATGTAAATAAATATACTATAAAAAATACACAGGGCGTCTCAAGAAAACAAATACAAAGATTGAAGGATTATAAACTTATTTTTGTGGTATACCCACAGAAAAATTCGTGTGGTGTTAGTTCTGGAAGATTCTCATTAAGATAAGTTCTCACATCACGATTATAGTATGGGGAAGGTCCATTCTGCTGGAATTACAATTTACAAAAGTCCTCCCGAATGCTTGGAAGAGTAGTTTTTGAGTTAATTCTAGTAGTTGGTGTATACACTTTTAGAGACACCCTATATTTAGAACATATAAGTGACCAGACTAGATATGCCTGTGACCTAGTTATGGACCTAGCTCCCGTATCTCTATGATAATCGCAAGCGATATAAAATTTAAAATAATTTCATCAACAAATCTGAATGCGTGACAATGTCACTCTAATTTGGTTTATGATTAATGTCCATGTTCGTTATTGTACGCACCCAGTATGTGGTGTATCGTAGAGTCGGCATATACCGATAATAACTTTATATTTTTTTTTTCCTAAGTTTGTACATATTTTTGTTATTCGTATGTTTACTCTATAATAAGTTACATTTAGAAATGTCACCTAAGCCAAAATATGGAAAGGTCCGTTTCACACAACAATTAGTTTAGTTGTATGTGGTTGTCTGTCATAACATGTTTAGTTGGATTTCTTTATTGGTCAACAATACAAAATCACTCTACTTACCCTCCTTGTAATCTTTTGATGCATAAATAGGTACATAAATTGTTATTTTTTTTATGTTTCCTTCACCCCTAGTTAAGGCGTTATGGTTGTTAACTGTTATTGTGCTTTGAGTCGTAAAAGTTGATTGAGGGTTAAAGACGTTATTAATAAAAAGCGATATTTAAATGGTGTTTCATATTATCTAAAATCACATTATTTATTTTTCCAAACGATTGAATTAAATAACGAATTGATTTATTGCTGGCACTTTTACACAATGACAAGTCAGATTTTGTAAAACAAAATACATGTATATTAGGGCGGTGACAGCGAAAATCGTATTCGACCCCCATTAACTTTGGAGGGTCGACCCACCCATGCCTGTGGCATACTCCCTGGAACCACCCTGGGGGTTTCCCCATACAAACATTTCAAAAAATCACCATTTTTCCGGATGAGGGTAAATAACTTTTAGATCACTCCGTGCCTGTGCGTGACTATGCGTGACTCTGCGTGACTACCCCAAAATTAATCTGTAGTCATAACAAGACTACAGGCCAAGTTTCAGATCAACTCAGATCAAAAGTAGGGACATCAGAATTCGTTTTAGAGGTATGGTTTCTTGGGCAAAGTTTCTTATTTTGTTCCCTAGAATATGATTTTCCTTGTCACTTGAGCGATTTTTTTGTATAGATATAAATAAATTTTTGGTGATAAAGTTCGGCATATGTATTTACATATGTATGTATATGAGGGTGGTCATTAACAAAAAAAAAGTGTTCAAACTCTCGGTCTCACCCCCTATGCGAATAGCAAAAACCGAGAAATACAAAGTTTTGGGAACCTAAATAAAATTTATCAGTCTGCCTTACCCAAATAACATTCTAAATTATTTCTATTATTTAGTATCTATCTAAAATGTTTAAAATTATAAAAACGGCCAACCAAAAATATACTTATAAATTAAAATAGCTGCCAACTCGCCTTTTTGAAAATATGAAATATGAAGAAAAAATCGAATTATTTTTATACCCTATACCACTATGTGGTTTGGGTATAATGACTTTGTGCTGCTGTTTGTAACAACCAAAAATATTTGACCTAGACCCATCTTTAATTATACCGATCGAATCAGAATCACTTTCTGAGTTGATTTAACAATGTCCGTCCGTCCGTCCGTCCGTCCGTCCGTCCGTCCGTCCGTCTGTGTGTCCATGTAAAGCTTGTAATCAAACTGCAGGTCGCAAATATGAATATATTTTTATTAAATTTGGTATATAAGCTTTTATCGGCCATGGGATGAACGCTATTGAAATTGGTGAGAATCGGTCCATGTTCAGACCTAGCCCCCATACAAATTACCCATATGAAATCGACATAAATTGCCATAAGATCCAAATTGTCATATAGATCTTACTCAAATTGGGTTTGTATGCGTTCATTACATCCATTAATGAGTAGTCCAAAAATGATCCCCTTGACCCCATACAGAGCTGCTTCCCGATCTTCACTTAAATCTATTAAAAAACAAAAATATTGCACTGATTCTTCTCAAATTTTGTTTGTATATATTTATGCAAAATACAAGAGACTTTACCAAACATGATCAGGATCGGTCCATTTTTGGACCTAGTCCCTATATAGATATAGCATTCGATATGAACTTTTTCATATCTGCAGCCAAAAAAATTAATAAAAATGCCACTCAAATTCGGTTTTTGCTTATTTTCTATGTCCAGTTAGTTGGGCCTTTGAGATAGGGTTTCTAAACGCATGGTATAGGGTATCATATAGTCGGTCTAGACCGACTATAATTTTCTTACTTGTTATAAATGTTTTTGTTAAAACAAGGAAATTTATTTAAAAAAACTGTTAAGAATATAAATATAAAATTAATTATACCTAGGACCATAATGGTTACAGGTGATATCAAAAAAGTTATTTTATTAAAGCTATTTTGTGAGTTTAGAGAAAAAAAAACAATTTTACTTTTGCAATAAGTTAAAATCGTGAATATGGATGAATTATTGTTCGGTTCAAATTGTTTTCTACAATCACTTACGACTTGTAATAAGTATTGCTTTTTTTGTTCGTTTTTTTTTAATCTATAATATTAATAGGCTAGGCGATTTCTTGTGACCGACGTTTTGTTCTAGCGTTTTATACCGAATTTGACCAAACGAATATTATTTGAAAGGTATTTCTTTTTAGCCGATTTGCAGTATTACAGATTTTTAAATTTTTTCCTTTATTTTTAGTAAATTGCATTTAAAGTTGCTACTAACACATACATAATATTATACAATGCTATGTGTGTGTTCATTAAATTTGTTAATGTGTTTGTAATAAAAATGAGCTTGTTTTTTGTGTTGTGTTGTCTTTATTTAATGAAAAAATAAAATTTCCTAGATTTTGCACTCGAATTTCGAGGGCTGGAATCTGCTAGTATGTTATTATACTGCTCAATCAATTTAACACCGCATTCTGCTGAATCATTAACCACTTTTATTTTTGAAACAATATCAAGTCCGTTTTTAAAAGTCTCAGCATACTTCCATTACAGAGGATCTTTATTTAGAATTTGAAAGGAAATTCCAAAATTAATTGTGTTTGCTGTAACAAAGTCCTAAAGTTCCTTTTCTATGAACTTATTGATGGGTTTTAACAGCATATATCTGCTAATGCTTTCTCTTCATATTTGCTTGAATTATGATCGAAACAAATACATTTTTATGCAATACCCCGCTTTAGACATCTAGCGTACATGACGGGTAGGACCAGGAATAGGCAACTTAATATTTATTCATTTATATATTTATTTATTAATATCTCGGTCTATGGAATTAATCATTACAGACTATTTACAAAGAAAAACATTTTAAAATTAATTTTAGTACATAGCTATTCATGAATTTAGAAAGCATATTATTTTACTTTTAATTAGATTAGTATTTAATGTGAAATCAATAAATATATAAAGTCCATTAAATTGAATATACATTCTCCAGAGAGGGTCTGAATTTGCATAAATAGCTCTACAGAACTGTACAGATAAAGGTGAGAAGTAACGTGTTGGTCGTTGATGAATGTTGAATGATATATTGTTAATCAGGAAACCAGAACAAACATCACCATAAATTATATTAAGAAGAAATGAAAGATTAAGCATAGTTCTCCGGCTTTTTAAAGTTGCTAACTTAAAAAGGGCAAGTCTGCAGGTATAGGATGGAAGATTGCCTGGATTGATGTTTAAACTCCGAAGACAAAACCAAAGGAATTGTTTCTGCAAATATTCCAGACTGTCGGTATTAATTTGGTAGGGTCCCAAATTATAGAAGCATATTCCAGGATAGGTCTCACAAGTCACGTATATAAAGTTTTGGTGACATAGGGATCATTGAACTCTTTAGCCCAACGTGTTATGAAACCAAGTACACCTCTGGCTTTGATGACAGTAATTGATATATGAGGAATAAAGCTCAGTTTATGATCCAATAAAACATTAAGATCTATAAAGTTATCTATTTATCGAGACAATAATCACCCAGCACATAGTTAACAGCTATCGACCTCTATTTGACGAAATGCATATATTTACACTTTTTAAGGTTCAGCTCCATTAAATTTAAATTACACCAAGAATAAAATCAATTCAAATCATTTTGAAAAAAAACATGACCAGAGTGTTGATTATAGCAAAAGAAAATTTTGACATCATCCCCATACATCAAGATGTTTGAAAAACGAATAACATTCGGAAGATCGTTTATAAACAAAGAAACAAGAAGCGGTCCAAGATGGCTGCCTTATAGTACTCCCGGCTTTAAAGTAAGATTTTTAAAACATACTTTTTGTGTTCTATTGGTTAAATAAGAATATATCCACTTTGCGCTAAGAGTTGAAAATCCTATCATATGTAATTTCTTTAGGAGTGTATGATTGAATTTATCAAAAGCCTTGCTGAAGTCAGTATAAATTGCATCTGTTTGTTTGCGTTCAAGGAAACCACGATTGACAATTGTCGTAAATTGTAATAGATTTGTTGAGGTTGAACATCTTTTTTGGAAACCATGTTGGAAGGGAGAAATTAACGTATTAACTTGATGGCATAGATAATCCGTTATAATTTTTTAAAAAGTTTTAGGTATAGTACTTAATTTAGCAGTCCACGGCAATTAGTAATATCAGCCTTGTTACCAGATTTGAATAGTGGAATAATGAATGAACCCTTCCACATATTCAATTGAGGTATTAAACATGAGTGTTAATGGTACAGCTAAAACATCAGCACATTTTATTGAAATACAGAACGGAATTTTATCTGGACCACTGTTGCAGGAAAATTTAAGTTTTTTCTATTAATTAGAAACCACAGTCATAGCAAGAGAAGGAATGGATATAATTTCAGTAGCAGTCAGTGTAATATTTACATCAAAATTGCATAGGAGTAAGTAGCAGAGAAGAAGTCAACAAATAAATTGCATATAAAGTATTATCACAGGATTCATTTTGTAGGAATTTGATAATAGCAGGACAGTCCTTAGTTTTTCTCTTAGAGTTAACAAATTTGTAGAATGACTTTGGATTTCGTTTAAAACTATTTTTCATTTTGTTCAAATAGTTTAAATGACATGAATTATTCAGAGTATTATATTCGGCACGACAAATGAAGTATTTTCCATGATCAACAAAAGATCCAGTTTTCTTATATTTTTTGTAGTATTTATTTTCTTTTATTCTTGACACTAGCCAGTTTCCTAGTATTCCAAGGAGGTCCAGAAAGTTTTTTCAAAAATTTTTAGGAACACATGACTCAATAAAAGAATACATCTTGTGATAGAATGCCTCAATCATTTGATCAATGGCACGAGTTGTACCAGTAGATTACGATAACAAATCATGCTAGTTTGTATTATTTATAAGTTCATTAAACATAGTGTATGTAATTCGTTTTAGCAAAACAAAAAACTTTAACACATTTTTTAGGTGTGTTTACAAGTCCAGATGGAATGGATATATTTACTTCAATAGTAGGCTGATATCCATCTTCAGGAATAGGAATAGGGTTTGAGCGCTTCGTATAACATTCTGCAACTTCATTAACAAATATTAAATCAAATCATTTTGAATGATCATTAAGAATTCCATTTAATTGAAAAATATGTAAATAAAAAAAAATATTAAAAAGCTCATCACATTTAAAGTGTGCGAAGTTAGCCCCCCCATTTTTGGATATACAATTTCTTGAAGATTGCTCTGAATTGTTCTAGTATTGTTATACAATGTTCCAAAACGATGAGTTTCTAAAATGTAATTTGTACCGGTAAATCGAAAAAACGAATTTTAAGCTTTGCCCCCACTACTTTTGGAAAAAAAAATTTGGCGGTTGTTCTAGTTGTTCTAAACATTGTTCCAAAACAAATATGTCGGAAAATGTAACGTACGCAAATGAGAATGAAAAACATTTTTTCCGCGATATCAACGTTATTAAACGATATCAATATTTTTATGCAACATGAAAGTTAACGTACAGATTCCAAAATTTCTTCCATTTTTGGAAATAAAATTTTTTGAAGATTGTTCTGAATTGTTCTAAAATGTTCCAAAACGATGAGTTTCTAAAATATAATTTGTACCGGTAAATCGAAAAAAACGAATTTTAAACTTTGCCCCCCCACTTTTTGAAAAAAATATCAACGTTATTAAACGATATCATTATTTTTATGTAACACGAAAGTTAACGTACAGATTCCAAAATTTCTTTCGTACAAGATATCCTGATTGGCACCCTCAGATCGCTCTGAAACTTGGACATGTTATAGAGAGGATGTAAAATTAAGGGACCCGTATATTTGGGGTTGATTAAAATAGCCCTGAAGGTGCCATTCAGGATACCTTGATAACGTTTAATAACGTTGATATCGCGGAAAAATGTTTGACCATGATGCACGAGTCTGTACTTCGGTTTCACTTTCTGCAGTTTGTTCCACATCATCTCCACTTGCACGGAATTAGATATTGGTTCTACTATATAATCGATAGTAAAATTAAGTCAGCCTTTAAAACCTTTCACATAAATTAAAAAGTAATCAATACTGAAATACCTTTTGTGTTGGTTACTTCCATCTGTCGAATGAGTTTTGGCCGCTCTCTCAATCGGAGAACCAACATGCTGGCCGACAGATAGACAAAAGATTCCCGATCTAATCGATTTTGGAATAACGAAGAACATTGCAAGAGAACTTATAAATGCTGAATCCTTATTGGAATTCTCATCAGATCACACACCAGTTATTGTTACTATTTCTAACCCCCGAGAAATTGTGCCCCCGAATGGAAATTTAGCGCCAACAAATATTATAAATTGGTTAAAGTATAGGAAGTTTATCAGTACCCATTGTACGGATAGGTTACCACTAAGAACACCAGATTATATTGACCTATTGTTAACTTTGAACAAAACCTCAAAATATCTTCTTAACTGGCTGCGAAACACCCCGATATAGAGGGCAGTATAGAACTTATTCAGAAGATGTCGAGCGGCTATTAATTGATAAAAGAAGAATTCGAAGAGAGTGGCAACTGTACACATCTCAACTTAAGCAACAATTGAAAGCATGTACATCAAATTTAAGAATGTTGCTTGAAACCAACAGTCGAAAATTTAGATCCGACTTCAAGAACTGATTATTCGTTATGGCGGGCTACAAAAATCTTAAAGAACTGATATAGAAAAAGGTAATCTATTTGTAGAACATTTGAAAATAGTTTTTACTCCTATAGTCGCGTGTAAAATTGTATAAATGTGGATTTATATTTATTTTATTAACAGAAGAGTTTTTTTAATACACGAGGTGTGTGTCTTATTTTGATGTCGAAACGGAAGTGAGAGTTTTTGCTATATGTCAAATCTGACATCACGGCAAAGCTCATAGTTGTATTTTATACAGGTATCAGCTGAGGGCTGTTACCGGCAGAGTTGCACTTTAAAGTACCAGCTGAAGGCTGTTACGTATGGGCTGCTACTACAGCTCGGCCATCCTGACATCCAAATTGACCTCAATTTGCTTCGTTTACATGGGAATGAGACTTATTCTAGATTTTCTAAATACTGTTTGTTAGTTTCATTTGGTTTTATTTCTATGTTAGTTTCAATTGGTTCTATTTCTAGGTGAATAAGTGTTTCTTTGGGGTAGTCATTTGTGTCCAAGTCTGCAGATTCTGACACCCATTTCCTTAGTTTACTAGCATCAAGAACTCCATTATATGGTATCTGAGTGATCTGACAGCCATCAACATCACGTATTACGTATCGGTCATGTGGGAGTACTTTTTCAATGACATATGGGCCGCGAAATTTTGGGTCCAATTTTGTACTAGTTCCTGGATTGTATTTGATCGCTACATAATCTCCTTTTTCAAAAATTTCAGCAGGTTTATTATGCTTTAAAAACTGAATAAGGTTTGTTCCTTGCGACTTGATGATATTGGTTGACGCCGAATCTCTCAATGAAGCCAAATCACGATCAACCCTGTCCATTCGCCCCTCTAAATATTCAGTTAACTCATCGATGTTATTGCCGCGTTGTGCGACGCCGAACAGAAGAATGGAGGGAGTTTTTTTCGTTGTGGTGTGAACCGTGTTGTTAAGGATATACTCAGTGTTACGAATTGTTAGAGACCAGTCAACATTACCAGGTTTCTGGCACGTTTTACTAATAATGGGCGTAAGGACACGATTAACACGCTCCACTTGGCCGTTGGCCTGAGGTGATGCGGTGGCGTTAAGTATGTGTTGAATGTTTCTTGTTTCCAGAAATTCTTTAAACTCATTAGAGGTGAAGGAGGTTCCGCGGTCACTAACTATTCGTCGAGGGCGACTATAGTTATCAAAGTAGTGTTGAAGAGCTGTACAAGATTCCTTAGAATTGGTAGTTGCCGTAGGGTATAATTTTACGAATTTTGTGAAGGCGTCAATTACTACCAGAATGTATTTTTTCTTTGAAATAATGGACGGCAGAGGGCCTAAGTGATCAATATGTAGGGTATCAAAGGGCAGAGGTATTTTCGGTATGCTGAACAAGTTGCGTTTATTGGATCTTGGTGGGGCTGAGTACATTATGCACTTCAGGCAATTCCGAATGAAGTTATGTACACGAACTTTCATAAAAGGGAACCAGAAATGCTTTTTTATTTCAGCACAACATTTATCCACTCCTAGATGGCCTATTTTCTCGTGCGTGTATCTAATAATGTTATTTACCATCTCTTTCGGTACATAGAGTTGGCGATTGCCCGAGGGGGATATCCGGAAAATCATTTCGTCTTTTAATTCGTATTCGTTACTTTCAGCTATTTCTAAGTTGGTTCGAATGCGATTAGCTTCGGGGTCACGGCTTTGCGCAGTTCGCAACTGAAATTCAATATCAAGCTCGTTAACGTTCGCTACGTTTTCAATTCTACTGAGAGCATCCACATGACTCATAGATTTACCCGAACGATGTTGTATCGTATAATTGTATTGCTCGAGCAGAAGGGCCCAGCGAGCGATCTTTGCTGATCCGTTTTCGTTAGCTAGTGTTCGCGTTAAAGCATCACAATCAGTTACAATCTTGAAAGGTCTGCGATCGAAATAAGTATGGAAGCGGCGTAAGGCATAAATGACTGCAAGAGTCTCTAGTTCGTAGCTATGTAGGTTTTTTTCCGAGTCAGAAGTGGTTTTCGAAAAGTAAGCTACAGGATGAAATTTCGAGTCATCTTGCTTCTGCATAAGGGCAGCACCAAAACCTTTTGAGCTAGCATCACAATGCAATTCAGTCTCGCGTTTTGGGTCGAAAATGGACAGAATAGGAGGCTCTAAAAGTTTTTGACGGAGAACAATAAAGGCTTCACGACAGTCATCAGTGAATTCAAATGGTTTGTTCTTCTGCAGAAGTTGTGTTAAGGGGTAAGCGATTTTGGAAAATGAAGGCACAAATCGACGGAAGAATGAGAAAAGTCCCAAACATGCTTGCAATTGTTTTTGGTTCTTGGGCATAGGATATTGCTGAATAGCTTGGATGTGGCGATTGCTAGGAAGGATACCAGAAGAATTTGCACGGAAACCCAAATATTCTAATTCAAATTGAGCAAACTTGCACTTTTTGAGGTTAAACTCAAGACCGAATGATCGCAATTTTTTAACCGCTTCAATAACTGAATTCAAGTGAGATGAAAAATCAGGAGATGCGATAAGAATGTCGTCCATATATACAACAACTAGACCGGCAGCTATTAGGTCTCGTAAGGCATTATTTACAAAACGCTGGAATATAGCAGGGCCATTTTTCAGTCCGTATGGTACTCGCAAGTACTCATACTGTCCATCAGGTGTGACAAAGGAAGTAAACTTAATTGAGTCCTTATGCATTTTTATCTGATTAAAGCCACTCTTAAGGTCAATAATTGAGAAGAACTTTTTGTTACTTAAATGCTCCAGGCAATCGTCAGGTAGTGGGAGTGGGTGATTATCACGCAAGGTAATTTTATTTAAAGGGCGGTAGTCAACACATTTTCGTATTTCTCCTGACTTTTTCCGTACTGGTACAATGGCGGAAGCGTAGGGAGAATTACTAGGACGGACTATATTCCTTTTTAACAAATCATCAATTATCTCTCGAACCGCAATGCGCTCCTGATGAGAGAGGCGACGGGGTCGACGGTAAATCGGACTTTGGGAAGTGACTTCAATTTTCATGCAGTAATCATCAGGGAAGGAAGATTCAAGCGGCGTGTTGTAGTATGCGTCATACACAGCGGAGCGAAAAGAACGAAGTTGGTCGGGTGGCAGCAAGTTGTTCACCTCAAAGAGTTCGTCAGCATCCGAAGTTACATCGATCGCACATAATTGGTTAAGCCAATCCGCTGTGCACTCCGTCGTTTTGCTTATGGCAGTCAAATCACTTATACAACTAATTTCTACCGGGTTGTCATGTCTACATTCATAGTTGTCAGAAGACCTAAGTATGCCAAGTGAACTAAGTTTGTTTTCCAATTGAACACAAATATTATTATTATTGTTTAAACTTTTAAGTTTATTATTTAAATAACATTTTTTATAACTAACTAATTTAATATTTGCTTTTCTAAAGAGATCACGGCCGATGATAAGTGGTACAAATAACGAATCATCTGGCATTACCGTAAATGCATGTTTAATTAATCTACCATTAAGCTTAATATACCCGAAGACTTCACCGTAAGACATCAGCGGTTCATTGCCTATGCCACGAAATTTGGTCTTAATCAGCGTTCTTTTAGTAAAGTTCGGTATACCGGCACATTTCGCAAAGCATTTAGGGCTACCAGAGTCAAAAAGAGAAAACAAATTTTTAAACTTGGCATACCTAATGTCATCGTATCCCAAAGCAACACTTACCCATTTCATGGCGTTGAGTTCTTCAATGTGGTCATCTTCTTCGTTAATAGCAGCCGCAACCTGGTTCACGTTTTGTGGCTTGAGTGGTATCGATCGGTGTGGGCAATTGCGGTAGACGTGATCGACTTGTCCACACCGGAAGCAGGACCCGTCAGCCCGCTTTGGTTTCGGGCAGGAGCTTTGGTAATGGCCAAAGCGGGAGCAGTTAAAGCACCGAATAGCGGTGTCACTTGAAGATGAAGCGGGAGTAACTGAAGGTTGACTCGATCGTGTGGTGAAAGTTGACCCAGTTATGATTGGCCGGCTGGAGGTCGGACGTTGGGTTGATGCATTCACGGCCGGCTGCCGCAACTTCTCAAAGCGAATGACCAACGACTTCAGCTCACGCATGTTTCTAGCGCCATAGAGCATCACCGCACTATTCGAGGAGCTACCAAGTCCTCTAAGAATGCCCACAATGACGATATCCACCAACTCATCTTCGGGGATGTTTGCCCGAGCGGCGACTTCCTGCATTTCGATAATGTAACGCTGGATCGTTTCATTGTGTTGCAGCCGTCGAGATTTTAGCTGGTTATGGTTCATGGCTTGAGTATTTGCGGCCAAATTCTTCAACCAACCGATCTCGTAGCGTTTCATAGGTGTGAACGTAAACTGTTCGGGTGAAAATTTTCGCGGTCCCATCCAATAATCGGCGAGTAGCGACGAACCGGGCTCGGTCATCGAATTGGAGTATTTCAAACGCGTCTTCCAGATCACTAACCCATTTGCGGATGTCGTAATTATCATCTGCACTAAACCGTGGCACCATGTCCTCGATAACGCTGACGTCTATGCGCACACTTTGCATAGCGGGGCGAGCAGCTAGCTGTAACTCAGCCACTTCCTGCTGTAATAATAACAGCTGACGCTCTCGCTTTAGTTGAGCGATTTGCATTTCAATTGATGCATCATGAACACGACGTTCGGCAGGAGTTAGAACGTTTTGGTTTTTGTCGGACGCTATGGTACCGGACGATATCGCAGCAATCGGGGTCGGAGAAGAATAGGGAGCACTTGGTAGGGCCGCAGTCATAGGAGCGCTGAGTATGGCAGCAGGCGGCGGAGCGCTTGAAACAGCAGGCATAAGGTCGCTAGATTTGGCAGCAGACAGCGGAGCACTCAATTCGGCAGCAGATTCAAGAGTGCCACATATGCCGGCAGACGGCAGAGCACTCGATGCAGCGGCAGGCATAGAAGTATTAGCTGCACTATTATTGTCTGAGTTCACTGATTCGAAGCCATGTTCATCAGTGGCGGACTGCAATGCATTTTGTGTTGCATAAGCAAATACGGCACTTTGAGCATCAGGTACAGATGTGGCCATTGGTTGTTTTACCGCATTACCTTTACTCAGCGATGCAACTAAATCGTGGTAAAGGTCACGTATTTGCGTGATGGTGGCGGTTGCCGGCACTTCAACCTGGTTGTTCTCCAACACCAACAGCATGTCATACTTAGTTGGTCGACTCATTTTGACTGTATCGTGAGACCGAAGGAAGAAAAAATATGCGTACAAAATTTTCAAATATTTTCAGGTAATCCTGTCCGCAGAATTATAGTCGCGTGTAAAATTGTATAAATGTGGATTTATATTTATTTTATTAACAGAAGAGTTTTTTTTAATACACGAGGTGTGTGTCTTATTTTGATGTCGAAACGGAAGTGAGAGTTTTTGCTATATGTCAAATCTGACATCACGGCAAAGCTCATAGTTGTATTTTATACAGGTATCAGCTGAGGGCTGTTACCGGCAGAGTTGCACTTTAAAGTACCAGCTGAAGGCTGTTACGTATGGGCTGCTACTACACTCCGAATATAACTACTAGTTCAATAAATGACTTACCACCAGTAATAAACCAGCACAGTGCAGTATCACTTCGATTTGAGATTAAAGAGCATCGGGCATCGATGGGATCAGTAAAAAAAATTCTTTTGGAGTTACGCAGAATAGCATTGAGAATAATTCTTTTTATATTTAACGCTATATTACGCCTGGAATATTATCCCTCAGAATGGAAGGTTTCGCTCGTTACCATGGTACCCAAGCCAGGTAAAGATCACACAAAGGTCGATTCGTACAGGCCAATCAGTTTATTGTCAAATCTGTCAAAATTTTCCAAAAAATACTAGTAAATAAGCTTCCTGTAGCTGTAGATCAAAATAACGTCATCCCAGTACACCAATTCTGATTTAGGGAAAGACACAGCACCATTCAGCAAGTCCATAGGTTAGTAAGCGCTATAAGAAAAGGCTTTGAAGAAAAAGAGCACTGCTTTGCTCTCTTTATTGACGTTTCTCAAGCTTTCGATAATGTTTGGCACGAGGGTCTACTCTATAAAATTAAAACGTTGCTGCCCCCAAACGTTCATAAACTAATGGAAAGCTATATAATTAATAGGAAATTCTCAATAAAGGAGAGCAACTTTACAAGCCCCCCACAGGAAATGAAAGCTGGTGTTCCACAGGGCAGTAGGTCCGCTCCTATACATCCTTTATACAGCGGACATGCGAAGTAATGAAAACACGATTACTTCAACCTTTGCAGATGACACAGCAATTTTGAGTATTCATGAGGACCCCTCAACATCATCTACACTTTTACTACGATATGTTTTTTAATTGGAGTACTGGTTGGTTACACAGGTGGAAATAAAAATAAATGAACAAAAATGTATCCACGTTACTTTTACGCTCAGAAGAGAAACATGTCCTCAAATCCGACTAAACAATCAGCAAATACCGCAATATTCTGATGTAAAATATTTGGGACTTCATCTTGACCGCCGCACAGTGGACCATTTGACGAGAAGGCGGTCAACAATCTATAACTTTTGATTGGATTGGAATTTTGATATGCGGTTTTATTTTTTGTTTGGTAGGTGAGACTTTAGCCTTTAAGTTTTGCTATAAAACGTCATTCTCGACCGAAAATAAAAAAAAGTTACGCAGGGTTTAAAATACATTTTCATTTGTAGCTGAATTTTAGTACAAAAGTGAAGTGTTAAAAGATATCAATAGGTTTTTTTTTAATATAATGTCTTATTTTTTCAGTTAATTTTACAACTAATACTTTTTAACAATTTTTTAAGTTAATTTTTTCAGAAAATGCCAAACTTTGGCACCCGTAAACTTTTTAGTCTTAATGTGCACAAGGGCCAAAGGTTGTTTTTTTTTTTTTTTTTTTTTTTTTGAAAGATCCCGAGTTAAAATATAATTTATTAAGAAGCGAACGTAAAAGTTACCTAATATTGGTTCAAGATAGAGAAGTTTCAATGAAAAACTCGTGTGTTTTTGCTTTAGTTAAATTTTTTTTTTATTGTCTTTTTAAATATTTCTATATCAATTTTTGTTGTAAATTTACAAAATATATAAATTTTTATATCAAGAGAATTGTTTAACTATATAAAAAAAAGTGTAACTTATTGTTAGTGTAATGAAAAAGTACTTTAAATCAACCAATTTTAGTAAAAACTTCTTCTAAATAGCCTTGATTTTCATCTTCTAGAAGTTGTTTAGCTTCTTCGTCTAATTCAATAGAGGTAGTTTTCCATTTTTGACGAATGTTGGACATATATGGATCTGAAGTGCACAACAAAATAGTGATAAGGTCTTCATTAGTACAACATCTGGACATTTTCCTTGTATTGTGCTCGCGAAGGAATCTGTAGTCTTTGTTCCTTTTTTCTTGCGCTTCTTCAGATAGATCTCCTATTGGTAGCATATTGTTTTGAATTATTTGTTCCCGATGGTACAAAATTTTATGAACTGTGGATGGCATATATCTCCAAGAGTATTTTTCATTATAAAGTATATCTGTTTTATTGGCGTACTCTCCAAATTTTTTTGCATTTATCTTTCTGCAGCATGCATGCTAGAACTTGATTTTGAATCGTCTTATTAATTCATGATCTACACCTGTAATAGATGCTGCAGTTTCCGGATCGGAAAAAAATCTCCTTGCAGTATTTCCATCATTTGTGTTTCCTTCCCCTTGTTTTGGTTGGTCGATTACGAGGCATAGCTGTAGATATTTTTGTTGAATTAGTTTTTTTTTTTTGCTTTCTTTTTTCTTCATTTTCTTTGTTTTTTCTCACTGTTTCGCCTAAAGGACCAAATTCCAAATCATAACCCAATTTAAGAATATGCTCCATGAAACGTATTCTAGCATGAAGAGAGGACATTCCAAATTCGTAGGCATCCTTAAAACTATCGTCTTCTGGTGGGGGTTGGCTTAATTGACTTGATGTCTTTTGGCATTTAATGCAGCTTGACGTTGACTTTGTTCCAGTTAAAGCTTGTGCAACTTTTCCATCAATCATTGTGAGACACATTTTAAAATATACTTCAATGTCTTGGTCATCAAATTTAAATATTACTGGTTGAATTTCCTTAATTTGATCTTTTATTTTTTGAACTTCTTCAGTTATGACATCTTTGGTTTCCTTTTTGAATGCAAATATTTTTGGTCTGCAATACTTTATTGAAGAAGGAATTTCATTTTTCCATATATCAATTTCTGTTGCTTTTTGTTAAGCGCAATGGAACGAAAGATACCATAAATAAATTAGCATCTGATGAATTTTCGGCATTAAATTGCTTGTATTGTTTCTGACCAGAGGATCCATCACATCCCCATTTAGAAATTAAAGTAATGCTGCCATTACCAATTTTTTTAAATGATTAGTATCAAGCGTATTTAGCAATCGTTCTGCAGTATGTTTAAGGAGATCTTGCAATTTTATTTCTGCTGATGTTGAAGTGACACTAATAGCAGATTGTAAAAGTAAGTATTCTTTTTTGGCAGAAACTAAATCTCGATAGTCTGGAAAAATCCCACAATTCTTTTCATTGGTTCGCTTCCGCAATTCCTTATATTGATTTTTGGTCAATTTCAGATCCAAAAATAGGGCGAACGCTTCTTATGGCGTAAATTTCTTATCTTCAATTGGTGTAGGAATGCTTTTCAAAATCCTCTTTGTGCGCCTTGGGCTCGCTTCTACTATTTTTTCAATTTTATTTTTTATTCTCCAGCTTGCGCCTTCGAGATCTTTCACTATCAATTGGTTTTGCTGGTCGACCCTTTTTCCACTTTCGTTGGCAGTTGTAGATGCACTCTCAAAAATAAGTTCCTTTATTAACCAGTCTTGGTAACGTTTGTACATCTTTGCCTTGCTATGAGAGCATTCAATGTACCGTCTTTTCAAATTCGATGCAAAATTAGTAATTTTTCCTTTGTGCATTTCAATGTCTTCTAGGTTACAATTCTTAAAGAAGTCGTTGCTCACTATGTGCAAAATTACATCGTCTACATCATTTCGTTGCAAACAAATATCTGCCAGATCTCTGTAACAGTACTTAGCCATTGCACAAATTGTAATGAATAATAATTGTGGAAACATTATTATAAATACTCTTTCTTGCAATTATGTAAAATAAAAATTTGTATCTTTTATTACCACTTTTAGAAGCATAAAAACCCACACCCTAACCCCCTTTAAAAGGTGAATCATAACTGCTCATATCTTAAAGGGCTATGTCGCAATAGTTTTTTTTTTTTACCATTTACAAATTTTTATCTTTTATTACCACTTTTGGAAGCATAAAAAACCCACACCCTAACCCCTTTTAAAAGGTGAACCATACCTGCTCATATCTTAAAGGGCTATGTCGCAATAGTTTTTTTTTACCATATACGTGTTATTTAAATTGCTTCCCATTTTGTCAGGTTGTAGTGTACCACACATGTCTACAATGCATACATGATACATAGAACAGACAATCAATAGTATCGATGACAATTTAAAATATCATTTACACAATGTGTATATGCAACAGACAATATCGATAATGAGTCAAACTGTTCTATGCATGGCATGTACATATGTAGATATGTAACAAATAATATGTGAGTGACTCATATTATTTGAGTGCATACCAAGCAAATAACATTGTAATTGGAATGTAGAATAAAGCAATACGATCCTT
Source organism: Cordilura impudica (assembly GCA_963682025.1). NCBI lineage: Eukaryota > Metazoa > Arthropoda > Insecta > Diptera > Scathophagidae > Cordilura > Cordilura impudica. The sequence continues at coordinate 252,723,161 of OY821517.1, forward strand.
CATAGTACTGAGTGAAACAAATGTAACACTAACTATATGCTAGAATAAGTTAGATCATGACAAATTGTATAAAAAGGGTGTAAAACCCAAAATAAAATGGACTTGAATTTTAAACACTAAATCGGCAACAACTGCCTTAGTTTTATTACAAAAGTTTCCATTTGCCCTTACAATAGTAAGATCGGCAAATGCAATAGCACAACCAGTGGCAAACTCTGCCGGTTGTAAAAACCCCACACTCCTAAATACATAACACAGGACACCACAAGCACAACCAGTGGCAAACTCTGCCGGTTGCAAGGACCACACCCCTAATAGTTAGCCTTTAACCAGCACATATTTATAACACCACCTATTCATAACACCACATGGCGATCCTTTGGACGACGACCTCGGAACTAATTTAAACACTTTCATCTAAACATCATATATAAACACATGTCCGACGAATACGTTCCTTCATCCTTAAGTGTTCCAGCAACACCACCACCAGCATACAAACCGATGGTACAAGGACCAAAACGGCTTACAATCGAGGAATACAGGCAAAGCCTAGCGAGGAAGACAGAGAAAAAATTAACAGCAATACCGATAGTCGACACAAAGATTGCTAAGAAGAAAAGAGGAGGACGGCTAGTGCACGAACGGAGAAAATTAGCAGACCTGCTACGCATTGTAAGGGAAGAAGAAAATCCAATCCCGTGGGAAAAATCGCAAGAAATTTGGTCAAAGATTGAGGAACTGAAAACCAGCATAAAAAGGAAAAAAAAAAGAACAAGAAAAATAAATAATTAACAGATACAAAAAGAAAAATTTTTTTAAATCAGAGAACATTTAAATAAATAGAAACTTATTATAAAATGTGTACAATTATACGAAGCATTGTATTTCCATTGATTATATTTATAACAATTACAATATTGTTGTTCAGGGCTATTCAGGGTGAAATCAGAGGAGTAGCATCGAAATTACATGACACTATTGAAAAATCCGATGTAATAGATAAAATATTTTCAATCAGCAAACACTTTATAAGAAGAAAATAAAATATGCCTTTCAATGACATATTAGAGATATTATTTATATTTATATTATTACAATTAGCAATTATAATATTCTTAAATTACATAAAATTAATTTTAATAATTGAAGAAAAATTTTTTTTTAAATGTACTATTTTAAATAAATAATTGAAAACATAATTGTTAGAAATATTGTTTATGAAATTGTCTATTATACTATTTTTAAAATAAAAAAGAGAAAAGAAAATTTTTGTAAAATTATCTAAATGGAAGAACAAATTGGAAAATTAAAAGAGTTATTAAAAATTTTAAAGAAAAGTCCAGGAAGGACATATACAAAGAAAACTATCCAAAACAAATTAGCATATATTGAGGAACTAAGAAAAGAATTTCAAATAACAAAAATTGAACAAGGAAATACGATAACTTCTGAGGAAGAGTTTAATAATATATATGAGGACATTAAGGAATATTTACTAGGAAAATCTACAGAAACGGAAACAGAAGACACTAAAATGGCAGCATTTAGTTTAGAAACAGTTTCAAAAACACTATCATTGTTCACCGGTAATTATGTAGAATTAGAAGGTTTTCTAATAACAGCAGAACTCATCAACAAAACTTTATCAGAGACAGCAAAAATAGATTTTCTACAGTACATATATCATGCTAAGCTTACCTCAAATGTCAGAACAGCAATAGGGAGCTATACAAAGCCAGAAAATTTTGAAGAACTAAGGAAATTATTAGAACAAAGATACAAAAGCAATAAGACAATACCAGAACTACAGGCTAAATTGAATACACTATTCCAAAGGAAAATGTCTATAAATTCATTCAAGGAAAAGATAATGACGACAATAGATAACCTAAACAAGTTAGGTATCGAGGAACTGGGAAATGACGTAACAGAAGCAGAGAAAAACGTAATAATTAGACTGAATAATAAATTAGCTTTAGACATTTTTAAAAAAGGTTTGAATGAGAACTTTAAATCGACCATATACGCAGCTCGACCTAATAATCTGCAAGAAGCATCCGAGCTCGCATTGGAATTGGAAAATGAGCGAAAAGTAAATCATAACTCAGTTTTACATTTTAGAAATGAACGACCACATTACTCACAGCGGAACCAGACTAGAAATAACAACTCGTCTAGAAGTTTCAGTAGAAATGACAGTTACACCAATACTGGAAATAGGCACAACACAGATAGGAACTTTAATAGAAACAATAACGATAACAGAAATAATACTAACTTCAGTAGAAATAATAATTTTAGGAATAACAACAGAAACAATGGGGGAAACCAGAATAACAATAACAATAGAAACAATGGACACATACATACTATACAAACTTCGGGAAACGAGTCAGGCCCGGAATAGATGGATATTCTGAACGGCCAAAATTAAGAGTATTTAAAGTATCCGACAACAACACAAATTTTATATACGCCAAATACAAGAATAAACAACTAACATTTCTCATAGATACAGGCGCAGACATATCACTCTGTCGAATGCAAACAGACTTTGAAGGCGAACAATATGAACCAGATGAAAAATGTAAATTAACAGGAATAACTACAGAAGAAATTTATTCTCTAGGCAAAATAAAATTAGAATTGTCACTAACGACCGAAATATACAGACACTCTTTCCAACTAGTAAAATCAGACTTTCCAATAGAAACAGACGGAATATTAGGTAGAGATTTTTTGAGAAAATACCTTGGTAAAATCGACTATGAAACATATACAATTTCTTTGTTTAATAATGATGAAACAATTACACTTCCCATGCAAGCGAAGGCACTTGATACAATGCATGTAACAATACCACCAAGAACAGAAATTATCCAAGCAATAAAATTGAACCTCACAGAAGATTGCGTCATATTCAATAATGAATTGAAGGAAGGAATTTTTCTAAGTAATTCAATAGCACCCAAAAGCGGCATGACACATATAAAAATATTAAACACAACGAACGACGCGGTAATTTTAAAGGGTATTCAACTTCAAACTGACCCACTTAAAAACTATAACATATTAAATTACAATAGCATACACAGCGACGAACGTTTTGAAAAGATATTGGATGACTTACAATTAAATACTAATGACAATAATGAAAAAACAGAATTAGTAAAAATATTTAAAAAATATCAGAATGTATTTCACTTGGAAAACGAAAAATTAACAGTCAACAATTTTTACAATCAGAAAATCACAACCTCAGACAACACACCCGTATATATAAAGAACTACAGGTTACCACATTCACACACAAATATAATAAATGAACAGGTGCAGAAAATGCTTAATGATGACATAATAGAATCATCAGTCAGCCCATACAATGCTCCACTCCTTTTGGTACCAAAAAAGAACACGGAGAACAAAAAGAAATGGAGACTAGTAGTAGATTTTAGGAAACTAAATGACAAAATTGTTAATGACAAATTTCCATTAACTAGATTAGAAGACATTTTAGATAAATTAGGCAGAGCCAGATGGTTTTCTACACTCGATATGACTAGTTCATTTCATCAAATCAAATTGGACAAAGATTCTAGAGCATTAACAGCTTTTTCTACACAGCAAGGTCACTATCAATTTAAAAGACTGCCATTCGGACTGAAAATTTCTTCAAATAGTTTTCAGAGAATGCTTACAATAGCACTTTCGGGACTAGAATCCGAAGCATTTCTTTACGTAGATGACATTATCGTGTACGGATGTAGTTTGCAACATCACAATCGAAATTTAATAAAAGTATTGAACAGGTTACAACAGTATAATCTAAAACTTAACCCAAAAAAATGTTGTTTTTTGAGACCAGAAGTAGTCTATCTGGGACATTTAATAACAAAGGACGGTGTGAAAACAGACCCAGCCAAGTACGAAGTAATAAAAAATTATCCAACACCCACAAACACGGACGAAGTAAGACGATTCATTGCATTCTGCAACTACTACAGAAAATTCATACCAAATTTCGCTGACATTGCCAAAAGTCTAAATGCACTATTAAAGAAGAAAGCAAAATTTTTATGGACAGAAGAATGCCAAAACGCTTTTGATAAACTAAAAGAAAAGTTAATGAAACCCCCTGTACTACAATACCCAAATTTTGAACAACCTTTTATTTTAACTACCGACGCTTCAAACTATGCATTAGGAGCCGTTTTATCCCAAGGCGAAATAGGCCAAGATTTACCCATTTCATATGCTAGTAAATCATTACAAAAACATGATATCAATAAACCGATAATTGAAAAGGAACTATTAGCAATTCATTGGAGTATAAATTTTTTCAAACCTTACCTGTACGGAAGAAAGTTCATAGTAGTAACAGACCATAGACCTTTAATCTCACTATTTTCACATAAAAACCCTTCATCAAAGATGACTAGAATTAGATTGGATTTAAGTGACTATGATTTTTCAATTGTTTATAAAAAAGGAAAGATGAATACTAACGCTGACGCACTTTCCAGGATAGAAATTAACTCAGATATATTAAAACAGATGATACCACGAAACCATGAAGAGAAAGAGAGAAAAATATTAGTAACAACACGGGCCATGAAAAATAAAATTAATGAGGCAACAACTAAAGATATGTATAAAATGATAAATAATGAAGAAAACAATAATAATGAAAATAATACACGTGTAGACAGAAATAAATTGGAAACATGTAACTCTCAGAAGCCTGATCAACTTCAAATATGGGAATGCACCTCCATTAATGACGTCAAAAATATAAAGAAATTGCAATTTAATGAAATAGAGAATATAGAAGATATCGATATAAAAATTGAAAATAATATAGTGCACATAGGACGTAATGATAATTCATCGAAACCAGTTTCGACCATGAAGAAATTACGTACCCAAAATATTAATAATGGAAAATATAATGAAAAGCTAGCAAGATTCAGCAATAATTCAGCGAAACTAGATTCGTTACTGAAGAACCTGATATCTAAAATGAGAAAGGAAAATATAAAGGAAGTAGCGCTACCAAATAATGATAAAATATTTAAAGTATATACAAAAGAAGAAATAAAAGAAGCATATGCAAAGATAAAAATAAATGATAAAAGTCCTCAACTAAAAATATTAATATATAATGCCCCAAAGAGAATAACAAACGAAATATTAAAATACAAACTAATAGATGAATTTCATAATGCCACCCATGCAGGCCACTTGGGTATAAGAAAAACAGTAATTAAACTAAAACAGCGGTATATTTGGAAAAACATGAATAAGATGGTGAAGAGTTTTGTATCATATTGCGATAAGTGTAACAAAAACAAACAAACAAAACACATAAGGGAACCATTCACACTAACAAACACACCAGGCAACAGTTTTGAAGTGATTTCAATTGACACTGTAGGACCGCTTCGAATTTCAAATGATTACCGATACATTTTAACAATGCAATGTGAGCTGACAAAATTCATTGTTGCACACCCAATGTCAACAAAAGATGCAATTACAACAGCCAAAACATTGGTCGAACAATTTATTTTGAAGTATGGTCAATTTAAGGTACTTAAGTCAGACAAGGGAACAGAATTTACAAATGAGATAATGCGTAACATATGCTCATTATTACAGATAAAACAAGCATTTTCAACACCCTATCACCATCAAACACTAGGTTCAGTTGAGAGGAATCATAGAGTTCTGAATGAGTTTTTATTGACAACAGCAACTGATTATGAATGGGACAAGTGGATTCCATATTTCACTTTTGCCTATAATACAGCACCACACATTGACACAGGCTACACACCATTTGAATTAGTATACGGAAAGTTACCATGCTTGCCATCTGACATTCTAGAAAATGAAAATGAAAATAAATTCTACAATTATGACGACTACGTTAGAGAACTACGAGTTAGATTACAATTCTCGTTGAATAGAGCAAAAGAAATGACAATTAGTATAAAAAATAATAGAATTGAAAAGGATAAATATAGCAACCAACCTAAACTAGATATAGGAGATTTAGTTCTAATAAGAGTAGAGAATAGAAAGAAAAACCAAAGTCCATATAAGGGACCATATAAAATTGTTAAGAGAAATGGTGTAAACACCACTATAGATTATAATGGCAAAGAAAAAGAATTGCACAATAACAATTTAAAGAAATATATAGAATATTAAGAAATATCATAAGAATAATTGTTAATTAATACAATATTTTAATAACAAATTGTATATAAATATTTTAACCAATAAATTTAAGAAATTTTGTAACGGTATTATGAAGTTGATAAGAAAAATTATGCAGTTAAATATTACCTCCCTAATTTTTCTCTTAAGGGTAAGGGTGTAGTGTACCACACATGTCTACAATGCATACATGATACATAGAACAGACAATCAATAGTATCGATGACAATTTAAAATATCATTTACACAATGTGTATATGCAACAGACAATATCGATAATGAGTCAAACTGTTCTATGCATGGCATGTACATATGTAGATATGTAACAAATAATATGTGAGTGACTCATATTATTTGAGTGCATACCAAGCAAATAACATTGTAATTGGAATGTAGAATAAAGCAATACGATCCTTCATAGTACTGAGTGAAACAAATGTAACACTAACTATATGCTAGAATAAGTTAGATCATGACAAATTGTATAAAAAGGGTGTAAAACCCAAAATAAAATGGACTTGAATTTTAAACACTAAATCGGCAACAACTGCCTTAGTTTTATTACAAAAGTTTCCATTTGCCCTTACAATAGTAAGATCGGCAAATGCAATAGCACAACCAGTGGCAAACTCTGCCGGTTGTAAAAACCCCACACTCCTAAATACATAACACAGGACACCACAAGCACAACCAGTGGCAAACTCTGCCGGTTGCAAGGACCACACCCCTAATAGTTAGCCTTTAACCAGCACATATTTATAACACCACCTATTCATAACACCACATAAATCTGATTCAGACTATTAATGTTTTTGAAAGATACCTATGTAAATGTACCTGTAACAATTAGGCGCATTATCTCTTTTATAAGTATATAACAACTCCTGAAAACTCTACCGACACGCAAAAAAATACACCGCAGTGCACCGGTACGACCAACTTTTGTATTCATAACACTCAGACGGATGGACGGACATCGTTTAATCGACTCAGAAAGTGTTATTGAGTCGATCCGTATAATAAAAGATGGATAAAGGTCCAATATTTTTGGCAGTTACAAACATCACCTCAAACTTAACATATCCTAACCACATAGTGGACGACTTTTGTATTCATAAATTTTGCAGAAAATATCTAACCTTGGGTCAGAAAAATTGTTCTGGTGCACACGGGCGGAAACTGGCGGGTATATAAGGGGGTATAGGAGTATAGGGGAGGGTTCGGACTATAGAAGATTTTTTCTGACTGCTTTTGACCGGCAGGAGTTATGCTCTATTAAGTAGGAGATTTTCGGAAAATTTGGACCTTTTTTAAAAAAATTTTTTTTTTAATTTCGAAATGACTCAGTGATTTTACATTTTTAAAATTAATAGTAGGGAAGCCACAAAATTATACAAAATTTATTTCACTTCAAAATCTTTTAGATCAAAAAAGTTACAGTCATTCAAAAATAAAAATTTACAAAGAAATTTTTAATTTTAGCAAAATACTGAGAAAGCCCAGTTTCGAAGACCCTGTTCGCTGTGATATAGTTGAGATTTAAGTATTTTATTACCATATTTTATTAAAATAAAAACCAGTCAATAAAAACAATTGTAAATAATTTCAACGTAAATCACAAAAAAATGGCCAATAAAATTTTAAAATATTTGACAATTGTAAACAATTTGCAACGTAAGTCATAAAAAAGGGTCAATAAAATTTTATTAAATTTGTTTGAAACAATTGTCGTCGTTTTTATCTGGGTGTATCAGATCGCGAATTGATGTTTCAATTTTTCGCAGTACACGAGCCAGAACACGAATTTAAAATATAACTAAACTCGAACCTGTTTATTGTACATGTTCTATTTTTTCTTAGTACACGAGCCAGAACATGACTTAAAATATAACTGAACTCGAACCTGTTTATTGTACATGTTCTGTTTTTTCTTAGTACACGAGCCAGAACACGACTTAAAATATAACTGAACTCAACCTGTTTATTGTACATGTTCTGTTTTTTTTTTTTTTTTTCAGTACACGTACCAGAACACGAACTTCAATTAAAGCAACGCTCGAATTTGTGTGGTTTATGTGTGATCGCAACAAAAAATACGTGATAGAAAAATGTTCGTGTAGATAACGAAATATTAAAACGAAACACAGTCATGATGTGTTCGGCACCGTACAAAATTTAGAAACACACATAATTGATATGAAAATAAAAATATGTGTGTGTTGGTCTAAGTTATGTTTGTTTACATATATGTACGAGTTTTTTATTCAGTGTGTGTTTTTTTCTGAACTCTACACTAAATAGATAATAAAATCTCCAAAATGTGGAAAAAAGTGTTCGCCACTATATTTCTTAATGACATTCAATAAGTGTGAATGCAATAGATTTTGAAAATAATCGAAAAGAATCAAAAGTAATCTTTTAAAGTAGTCGAATTATTTTTTGATTACTTTTGGTAATTTCAAGTAATTCTTACAACTTCCAGATAATTTGTAATCGTAATCATCAATACGATTACTCAACTCAATGTAATCGTAATTTAATCATTACTTTACCTTCAAAAAAAGTTATCTAATTAGTAATTATTACGATTACTAATTATTAATTAACCAGCTATGATTTAGACAATGAATTTTTCGCAAACCGGAAACTTTTATTGAAATTTAAAGAGTTTTCTACAATTTGTCGTATCATTGTACTTTTCCACTGTCGTCCCACTCTTATATACATGATCTTTAAAATAAGTTGTTGATATACTAGGTTACATATTACGACACCAATAACAACTAATTGGGTATAGAAAATAAGCATAAACCAAATTTGAGTGGCATTGTTATTAATTTTTTTGGCTGAAGATATGAAAAAGTTCATATCGGGTGGTATATTTATATGGGGACTAGGTCGAAAAATGGACCAACCCTGACCATATCTGGCAAAGTCACTTATATTTTGAACAAATTTATATAAACCATATTTGAGAAAAATCTGTGCAAAATTGTTGTTTTTGATAGATTTTAGTGAAGATCGGGAAGCAGCTCTATATGGTGCCTATGACTAAGAGTTGTCCCCATAATTTTTGGACTACTGATTAATGGATGTAATAAATACATACAAACCCAGTTTGACTAAGATTTATAGGATAATTTGGATCTTATGGCAATTTATGTTGATTTCATAGGGGCCATTTGTATGGGGGCTAGGTCTGAACATGGACCGATTCTCACCAATTTTAAATTGCCATAAGATCCAAATTATCATATAGATCTCAGTCAAATTGAGTTTTTATGTGCTTATTATATCTATTAATCAGTAGTCCAAAAATAATTCTTATTCATAGGCCCCATATAGAGCTGCTTCCCGATCTTCACTAAAATCTATCAAAAAAACAAAAATATTGCACAGATTTTTCTCAAATTTGGTTTGTATATATTTTTTCAAAATATAAGTGACTTTGTCAAATATGGTCAGGGTCGTTTCATTTTTCGCCCTTCTTCCCATATATGTATATATGGTATCCAATATGAACTTTTTCATATCTGCAGCCAAAAAATATTAATAATAATGCCACTCAAATTTGGTTTATGCTTTTTTTCTCTATCTAATTAATTGGATCTAAACGCATGGTATAGGTATCGTATAGTCGGTCTAGACCGACTATAATTTTCTTAATTGTTCTTAATGCGAAAAATAAACTAAAGCAGTTTAAAAAAAAAACATGAAACAAAAATTCATCGTGTGAAAAAGCGCGTCGTCAAAAATCGTCGTCTGAATTGGGCCTGACTCATTCTCTGTAACGAAAAAAAAGAAGGCTTAAGGCGTAGTTAGCCACGCGTAACGGTAACGGCGCAAATCACCAGATGCAACCTGTCTTGTGAAAAGCAAATGCAGGTGCTTACCCAACTTATGCTAAACGTATCGCATCGTTAGCTTCTGTTGATTTTAGATTTTTGCTACGTTTGTACGTGACATTTGTGAACAGCTGATAAAGTTTGGTTAATTTTACACAGCAACATGCTGGTTCGTTTTTTTATGCTCTACAATTGCACTAAATGCCAACTTTACGATACGATACGGTTACATTTTAACAACGTGTGGCTAATTAGGCCTTTAATAAATGTATATGTATGTATACATTTGGTAATAAAATTTTTTTTAAGAATAGAAATGCGTATATTTTGCAAAAAATAAATAAACCAATAGTATTTTTCATTCATTTAAAGTTGTTCTGGATAGTTTTTATTGTATCTATGCTGCTTAAAATATCAATTCCACTCAGATTATTGAAATTAGTTTTATATCGAACAAAATTTGTCGGTTTACGTTTTCGGAAGAAGCCAACTATGGTTTCCATTTTTACTTTTGAACGGAATTTGTTTCTGTGTTATGTCTGAATAAAATTTAATCCAATATGAAAACGATAGGTCTAATTTATTTGTAATATTGCATCTATTATTTATAATATAATTTTATTTCTTACATAATATCAATGTTATAAAATCATTAAAAACCAATTCAATTAGATTTTAGATATAATTCGTAATTCTTTTAAAATTTTTCAATTTCAAATCCTAACTTAAAAAGGGTGATGTAATTCCACCTAAAGTGACATATTTATACCCATAACTGAATTAACAAGGCAAATAAGAAGGAATCCTTTAATGACTACACAGTCAGCTGTACCAATTTATTTATTATTTGCATTTATGTTGATTGCTTCTTATTAAAATCACCGAAATAGCTAAACTCATTGTTTATTACTTATTTTATTTTATACATATAACGTTATTTTAAATAATTTAGTCATTTTTATTAAAATTTAGCCAGTTCGAATCTAACTCTCTTTACGAACGGTTGTGTAAAAAATCAAAGCGCTTAGAGTACAACTATTTAAAATTAAAAACAAGTGTTTATTTTTGTTTTTGCAATTGCCTATTCTTGATCTCATTTGAACTCACGTGGTAGACAATCCAGCTTTAAAACAGGAATAAAAATTTTGCGATGGCCCGAGGGGCCAAATCTTCATCAAAAAGAAAGCTTGTGAATAAGAAGATGACAAAACTTCCTCCGGGTTTTGTTAACCCGAACATGGCGTCAACTTCAAGCAACAGATTTAGCCTGCTTGCTGGCCTCAATGATATGGACGTAACTCCCGTATCAAATATTAACGATGTTAAGGAACACAAACCTCCACCCATTGTTGTAGAAGCTAACGCTTCATTTACAGAAATACAAAAGCTGCTTGGTAAGGATTGCATTTTCAAACGTACTTCAATTGGTACCAAAATTTTTGCTCCTAGTAATAAAATGTACGAATGCTACAAGCAAATACTTAAAGAGAATAAGATGGAGTTTCATTCTTATGGCTCCAAAGAAAATAGGTTATACACCACATTTTTACACGGTTTACCCCGCATAAGCTCTGAGGAAATCTCCAAGGAGCTAAAAAACTACAACCTATCCCCCTCTTCCGTAACTGAAATAACCACCAAATTCAGTTCAAACAATAATGCAGTTTATAAAGTTCAATTTGTTCGTAAAAATTTTAATCCAACTGCTTTAAAAAATGTACGAACAATTTCTAATATTATAATTTCTTGGAAAAAATATAAATCGAAATCCAAGAACAAACCAACTCAATGCTGGAACTGCTTGATGTATGGCCATGGCGGTGAACATTGTCATCGTAGTGCTGCTTGTATGATATGTGCAGAACAACATCATACAAGTGTGTGTCCGTTTAACACAAACGAAAAAAGACCAGCTGTTTTTACATGCTTTAATTGCAAAAAACAAGGAAAAGAGAGAACTGATCACTCTGCAAACGATATCAACTGTCCGTTACGTTCTCTCTATTTGGAAACTAGAACAAGAGTTACTTCTAAAAGTCCGAATAAAAGCAGACAACAACAAAATAACTCATTTCAATTTAATGTGGGAGATTTTCCTAACTTAAGAAACAACAACACAAATTGTAACAATAACATCAACAATAACAGCAAAGCTACATATGCTAACCAGCTGAAAACAAACAACGATTTATTTAGCATTGATGAGCTTTTTGATATTTTCACTACAGCTATGGATGATTTGCATAGGTGCACTTCAAAAGTACAACAAATCAAAGTTGTAATGTCAATGGTAAAATACGCCCATGGATTATACTAATAATTTAAACGAATTCAAAATGCTTCACTTGAATGCTAATGGCATTTCAAACTTTTCTAAATTAAAACAATTTGAAATACTAATTGAAAGAGAAAATATTAAAATAGCCTCTTTGAATGAAACATTTTTTTCAGAAAATCATAGACCCTTTTTTAAAAATTATTATTTATATAGAAGTGACAGAACAGATGCTAGAGGAGGAGGAGTAGCTCTCTTAATTCATAAATCTGTCGCTCATAAAAACCTCTTTATATCAAACACTTCATCAATCGAAAACATCTCAATTGAAGTTATTATAAATAATAGACCTATTGTTGTATCTTCATTATATTCACCAAGATATACCCATAACTTCTGTGCTGATATCTTGAACCTAACACCTTCCACCAAAGAATACATAGTTTTTGGTGACCTAAATGCCAAACATTGCTCTTGGAATTGCCGTTCAAATAATACTGCAGGAATCGCACTGAACAATCTACAGCAATCAAGCAATTTTTTTATACACTATCCTAATAGTCCAACCCTATTCCCCCATCAACACAATCGCGAAGCATCTACAGTCGATATTATTTTAAGCAATACCGCTTTGAATATAGACGTAAAGACAATGGATTACGAAATACCATCAGACCATCGCCCCATTATGTGTACACTTAAAAGATCAGTGGCCTCGCAGGTTGACCTCAACTATTATGATTATAGTGCAACCAACTGGAACATTTATATGAATTTTTTAGAAAATAAAATCACGTTAAATTCGGATATATATAATACCAAGGTAATAATTGACCAGGAAATACAAAAATTTATAAATGTAGTTTTTGAAGCAAGGGATGCGTCTACACCTAAAATAACTCAACAAAATAATTTCACATTACCAGAAAGTACTGTGAAATATATTAAACTAAGACGAAGCTTTAAAAGAAAAAGCCAACGATCTTCAAATATAGCCGAGCAAACTTTTTATAATCAATGTACTAAGTTTCTAAGTAACATGATTGATAAAAGTATTAATTCGGAACGCAATAAGAAATGGTGTCAATTATTATCCAATTTAAAACCAGGTGATAAATCATTTTGGAGAATAAGCAGGAACTTGCGAGGAAAAGGAAAAAATCAAATCTCTCACCTTGAGGTTGGAAATACAAGGATAACATCTGATAAGGACAAGGCTGAAGTCCTGGCAAATACATTTGTCAAAGCAAATAACCTCACTTCGAATTACAACCACTCAGCAGATATAGTAATAAATACAACAGTAAATAATTTTAAGAAGGAAAATCCCAGTTCTGAGTCAGCAATTTATACATCTCTAGAAGAAGTAATGAATATTGTCTCATCAATAAAACCCTCAAAATCTCCTGGTTTTGACAATGTTCCCAACCTGCTCTTAAAGAAACTACCACTCAAAGCTGTAAAATTACTGGTTATAATATTTAACAGCTGCATCAAACTCAACTATTTCCCAAACCATTTCAAAAACGCTAAGGTTATAGCTATCAACAAACCTAGTAAGCCAAAAAATAACCCAAATAGCTATAGACCTATTAGTTTATTAAGTAACTTAGGTAAAATATTTGAAAAAATACTACATTCTCGTCTTAGTGAATTTGTAACGACCAATTCTATTGTTGCTAAAGAACAATTTGGATTTAAAAAAGGGCATAGCACTACTCACCAAATAAACAGAATTAAAAATCAAATAATCACAAATAAAAACAATAAACGTTCAACGGGTCTAATATTGTTAGATATTGAAAAAGCCTTTGACACCGTTTGGCATAATGGCCTAGTATTTAAACTTCTTGATGCAAATATACCAAAATATTTATGCAAACTTATTTCAGATTTCATTCACGGCAGAAGCTTTAAAGTTGCGATTAATAATGAAACATCATCTCCAAAAACCATTACCACAGGGTTACCTCAAGGATCAGTCTTGTCGCCATTGCTTTACTCGATGTATACATCCGATTTCAAAGTTCCGAAATATATGAAAGTTGCTTACTACGCAGATGATACTGCGTTAATTTCTTCAAACAAACTTACAAGTGCACTCCTGAAGAAAATGGAAAAGGGACTTGTTAATTGCAGTAAATATTTTCACAAATGGAAAATCAAAATTAATCCAAACAAGACCCAAGCAATTATTTTTCCGTTCAACAAATCTCCCAAAAGACTGCCAAGACGTCATCTTCATATGGGAAATAATACCATAAATGTACTTAATCATGTCAAATATCTCGGAGTTGTCTTGGACAAAAAGCTTACTTTTAAACAACATATTATGGCTACGTGTCAAAAAGCTATAAAATCATTTAAAGCATTATGGCCACTACTAAATAGAAGGTCATTTCTAAACCCCAAAAACAAAAATCTACTCTTCAAAAGTGTTATAAGGCCGATATTAACATACGCGTGTCCTATTTGGAGTGACGCTGCCAACTGCCACCTAAAACGCTTACAAATTATACAAAACAAATGTCTTAAAATGATAAATAAAAAGCCCTGGAGGTATCCTACAAATCTTCTTCATGAAGAAACAGGTTATGAAAAAATTATCGATTTCATAACAAGGATTAACAATAATTACTTTGCCAAAATTGAAAATTCCTCTTACCCATTGATAAGAGAATGTAGAGAAATAACGTAAAATTAAAAAGAAATCACCAAATTGAAAATTATATGCTTATAGAGGTCTATTATTTCTAATAAACCTTCTATAAGCATATTAATATTTTCAGATAGTATTTGAATTTATTAAATCATATAAAGGTTTTTTTCCTCCCATTTTCCTTTAAAAATCATTAAAAAATAAAATAAAAACTATTTCAATTTTTTCAATTATATATTCTTCCTTTATTTACATATTTTAACAAATTTGATATTTACATATGAGATCTTATCTTTACATAGATATTTCAACAAATAATATATAGGATCTAAAGACATTAAATAGTTTTTATTTTATTTTTTTAATGATTTTTAAAGGAAAATGGGAGGGAAAAAACCTTTATATGATTTAATAAATTCAAATACTATCTGAAAATATTTATATGCTTATAGAAGGTTTATTAGAAATAATAGACCTCTATAAGCATATAATTTTCAATTTGGTGATTTCTTTTTAATTTTACGTTACTTCTCTACATTCTCTTATCAGTGGGTAAGAGGAATTTTCAATTTTGGCAAAATAATTGTTGTTAATCCTTGTTATGAAATCGATAATTTTTTCATAACCTGTTTCTTCATGAAGAAGATTTGTAGGATACCTCCAGGGCTTTTTATTTATCATTTTAAGACATTTGTTTTGTATAATTTGTAAGCGTTTTAGGTGGCAGTTGGCAGCGTCACTCCAAATAGGACACGCGTATGTTAATATTGGCCTTATAACACTTTTGAATAGGAGATTTTTGTTTTTGGGGTTTAGAAATGACCTTCTATTTAGAAGTGGCCATAATGCTTTAAATGATTTTATAGCTTTTTGGCACGTAGCCATAATATGTTGTTTAAAAGTAAGCTTTTTGTCCAAGACAACTCCGAGATATTTGACATGATTAACTACATTTATGGTATTATTTCCAATATGAACATGACGTCTTGGCAATCTTTTGGGAGATTTGTTGAACGGAAAAATAATTGCTTGGGTCTTGTTTGGATTAATTTTGATTTTCCATTTGTGAAAATATTTACTGCAATTTACAAGTCCCTTTTCCATTTTCTTCAGGAGTGCACTTGTAAGTTTGTTTGAAGAAATTAACGCAGTATCATCTGCGTAGTAAGCAATTTTCATATATTTCGGGACTTTGAAATCGGATGTATATATCGAGTAAAGCAATGGCGACAAGACTGATCCTTGAGGTAACCCTGTGGTAATGGTTTTTGGAGATGATGTTTCATTATTAATCGCAACTTTAAAGCTTCTGCCGTGAATGAAATCTGAAATAAGTTTGCATAAATATTTTGGTACATTTGCATCAAGAAGTTTAAATACTAGGCCATTATGCCAAACGGTGTCAAACGCTTTTTCGATATCCAACAATATTAGACCCGTTGAACGTTTATTGTTTTTATTGCTGATTATTTGATTTTTAATTCTGTTTATTTGATGAGTAGTGCTATGCCCTTTTTTAAATCCAAATTGTTCTTTAGCAACAATAGAATTGGTCGTTACAAATTCACTAAGACGAGAATGTAGAATTTTTTCAAATATTTTACCAAAGTTACTTAATAGACTAATAGGTCTATAGCTATTTGGGTTATTTTTGGGCTTGCTAGGTTTGTTGACAGCTATAACCTTAGCATTTTTGAAATGGTTTGGGAAATAGTTGAGTTTGATGCAGCTGTTAATTATTATAACCAGTAATTTTAGAGCTTTGAGTGGTAGTTTCTTTAAGAGCAGGTTGGGAACATTGTCAAAACCAGGAGATTTTGAGGGTTTTATTAATGAGACAATATTCATTACTTCTTCTAGAGATGTATAAATTGCTGACTCAGAAGTGGGATTTTCCTTCTTAAAATTATTTACTGTTGAATTTATTACTATATCCGCTGAGTGGTTGTAATTCGAAGTGAGGTTATTTGCTTTGACAAATGTATTTGCCAGGACTTCAGCCTTGTCCTTATCAGATGTTATCCTTGTATTTCCAACCTCAAGGTGAGAGATTTGATTTTTTCCTTTTCCTCGCAAGTTCCTGCTTATTCTCCAAAATGATTTATCACCTGGTTTTAAATTGGATAATAATTGACACCATTTCTTATTGCGTTCCGAATTAATACTTTTATCAATCATGTTACTTAGAAACTTAGTACATTGATTATAAAAAGTTTGCTCGGCTATATTTGAAGATCGTTGGCTTTTTCTTTTAAAGCTTCGTCTTAGTTTAATATATTTCATAGTACTTTCTGGTAATGTGAAATTATTTTGTTGAGTTATTTTAGGTGTAGACGCATCCCTTGCTTCAAAAACTACATTTATAAATTTTTGTATTTCCTGATCAATTACCTTGGTATTGTATATATCCGAATTTAACGTGATTTTATTTTCTAAAAAATTCATATAAATGTTCCAGTTGGTTGCACTATAATCATAATAGTTGAGCTCAACCTGCGAGGCCACTGATCTTTTAAGTGTACACATAATGGGGCGATGGTCTGATGGTATTTCGTAATCCATTGTCTTTACGTCTATATTTAAAGCGGTATTGCTTAAAATAATATCGACTGTGGATGCTTCGCGATTGTGTTGATGGGGGAATAGGGTTGGACTATTAGGATAGTGTATAAAAAAATTGCTTGATTGCTGTAGATTGTTGAGTGCTATTCCTGCAGTATTATTTGAACGGCAATTCCAAGAGCAATGTTTGGCATTTAGGTCACCAAAAACTATGTATTCTTTGGTGGAAGGTGTTAGGTTCAAGATATCAGCACAGAAGTTATGGGTATATCTTGGTGAATATAACGAAGATACAACAATAGGTCTATTATTTATAATAACTTCAATTGATATGTTTTCGATTGATGAAGTGTTTGATATAAAGAGGTTTTTATGAGCGACAGATTTATGAATTAAGAGAGCTACTCCTCCTCCTCTAGCATCTGTTCTGTCACTTCTATATAAATAATAATTTTTAAAAAAGGGTCTATGATTTTCTGAAAAAAATGTTTCATTCAAAGAGGCTATTTTAATATTTTCTCTTTCAATTAGTATTTCAAATTGTTTTAATTTAGAAAAGTTTGAAATGCCATTAGCATTCAAGTGAAGCATTTTGAATTCGTTTAAATTATTAGTATAATCCATGGGCGTATTTTACCATTGACATTACAACTTTGATTTGTTGTACTTTTGAAGTGCACCTATGCAAATCATCCATAGCTGTAGTGAAAATATCAAAAAGCTCATCAATGCTAAATAAATCGTTGTTTGTTTTCAGCTGGTTAGCATATGTAGCTTTGCTGTTATTGTTGATGTTATTGTTACAATTTGTGTTGTTGTTTCTTAAATTAGGGAAATCTCCCACATTAAATTGAAATGAGTTATTTTGTTGTTGTCTGCTTTTATTCGGACTTTTAGAAGTAACTCTTGTTCTAGTTTCCAAATAGAGAGAACGTAACGGACAGTTGATATCGTTTGCAGAGTGATCAGTTCTCTCTTTTCCTTGTTTTTTGCAATTAAAGCAAGTAAAAACAGCTGGCCTTTTTTCATTTGTGTTAAACGGACACACACTTGTATGATGTTGTTCTGCACATATCATACAAGCAGCACTACGATGACAATGTTCACCGCCATGGCCATACATCAAGCAGTTCCAGCATTGAGTTGGTCTGTTCTTGGATTTCGTTTTGTATTTTTTCCAAGAAATTATAATGTTAGAAATTGTTCGTACATTTTTTAAAGCAGTTGGATTAAAATTTTTACGAACAAATTGAACTTTATAAACTGCATTATTGTTTGAACTGAATTTGGTGACTATTTCAGTTACGGAAGAGGGGGATAGGTTGTAGTTTTTTAGCTCCTTGGAGATTTCCTCAGAGCTTATGCGGGGTAAACCGTGTAAAAAGGTGGTGTATAACCTATTTTCTTTGGAGCCATAAGAATGAAACTCCATCTTATTCTCTTTAAGTATTTGTTTGTAGCATTCGTACATTTTATTACTAGGAGCAAAAATTTTGGTACCAATTGAAGTACGTTTGAAAATGCAATCCTTACCAAGCAGCTTTTGTATATCTGTAAATGAAGCATTAGCTTCTACAACAATCGGTGGAGGTTTGTGTTCCTTAACATCTATATATATAAAATTCATTTTCTGTTTGTTTGTTTGTTTGTTTGTTTGACCGCAATACAAATTTTTATTTTTCAACGGATTTTCCTGAAATTTTGTACACACGATCTCTATACCCCAGGAAAGGTCGCCATATACTTTTTACCGGCCACGCCTACTTTTACGCCCACTTTTTATGTAAAATTCATTTTCTGTTTTATTCATATTTGTTCACTATACAAATTTTTATTTGTTAACAGATTTCTCTGAAATTCGGTAAACACGATTCCTGTACTCCAGAAAAGGTCGCCATATACTTTTTATTGACCACGCCTACTTTTACGCCCACTTTTTATATACAATATATTTTCTGCTTTTTGGTATATTTGTTCGGTATACAAATTTTTATTTTTCAACGCATTTCTCTGAAATTTGGTACACACGATCTTTGTACCTCAGGCCAGGTCACCGGGTGACTCTTGCGGCCACACCTACTTTTACGCCCACTTTTTGTATACAATTCGTTTTCTGTTTTTTGGTATATTTGTTTGCTATACAAATTTTTGTTTTTCAACGGAATTCTCTGAAGTTTGGTACACACGACCCCTGTACTCCACCTAAGGTCGCCATATGCTTCGTACCGGCCACGCCTACTTTAACGCCCACTTTTTGTATACAATTCATTTTGTATTTTGGTATATTTTTTCGCTATACAAATTTTTATTTTTCAACGAAATTCTCTTAAATTTGGTACACACGACCTCTCTCCTCCAGGGAAAGTCGACATATTCTTCGTACCGGTCACGCCTACTATTACGCCCACTTTTTGTATACAATTCATATTCTATTTTTTGGTACATTTGTTCGCTACACAATTTTTTTAACGGATTTCTCTGAAATTTGCTACACACGATCTCTGTACTCCAGAGAGGTCGCCATATGATTCTTGCCGGTAACGCCTACTTCTACGCCCGCTTTTTACACAAAATTAATTTTCTGTTTTTTGTATATTTGTTCACTATAGAAATTTTTATTTTTCAAGGGATGTCTAAAATTTGGTCACACGATCTCTATACTACAGGGAAGGTCACCATATGCTTCTTACAGGCCACGCCTACTTTGCGCCAACTTCTATGTATATAAAACTTATTTTTTTCCTTTTATTTGTTTCTTTATTTGATTGCTATACAAACTTTTATTTTTCAATGGCTTTCTTCGAAATTTAGTACATATTCCAGGGAAGGTCGCTTTATGATTTTTACCGACCACGCCTACTTTTACGCCCAATTTTCTTATAAAATTCATATTTTGTTGTGTGGTATATTTCTTCTCTATACAAATTTGTACTTTTCAATGGATTTCTCTAAATTTGGGTTACACGGAAATAACTACACGGTGAACAAATTCCCCAAACTTAAAAAAAGGTACCCAAAAGAAATGAACAAATTCCCCATTTATTTTTAATCGAAATAAAAAATGAACTTACTCCCCAAATTCATTCTTAAATTTTTACATATTTTTATTTAATGAATTTTGTTAAATATTTATTTAAGTAAACATTTGCATACTGCTCTCAATATATGTCCAACAATAAATGCATTTAAAATGAGTATTCTTTTCAAAATAAGTTGGCAACAGCTGCGCGGCAGCACAGGTGTGGTTGCCAAACGCGCGGAAGCGGCGCGCGGCGTGCGACCGCGGACTCGGACGCGACGGGTGCGGACGCGACGAGCTCTCGGAACACAGCTCAGCTAAAATATCGCAATGCTCTAAAAAATATGTTTTGGGAATTAAAATAAGTTAACGAGAACTAAGCGGAGGCACGGGTAGTAGCTGCGAGGAAACGGCGCGAGGCGCGCGGACGCGACGCGCTCGCGGAACTAAAATATCGACCGCGGACTCGGACGCGACGGATGCGCATGCGACGCGCTTTCGGAACACAGCTCAGCTAAAATATCGCAATGCTCTAAAAAAATATGTTTTAGGAATTAAAATAAGTTAACAAGAACTAAGCGGCAGCACGGGTAGTAGCTGCGAGGAAGCTGCGCGAGGAAGCTGCGCGAGGTGCACGGAGCGCGGACGCAGACGCGACGCGGTCGCGGAACATAGCTCAGCTAACATATCGCAATGATCTGAAAAATATATTTTGGCGATTAAAATTAGTTGTCAACATCTGCGCGGCAGCACGGGTGTGGCTTCCAAACGTGCGGAAGCGGACGCGACTCGCTCGCGGAACACAGCTTAGTGAAATGTCGTATGATAAATTTTATCTACGTGTGTGAAATAATTACCTGTTAATCAAAATAGGCCACACATATACTATAAGCAGTCGCTTAAAGAAACCTTGCGAGACAATGTTAAACGTCGCATTAGTCTTTCAGTTCTGAAACTTGAATTTGACGTCTCTGCTCAATGATGATCACTTATTGAATGAAGTAATTCAATTTTTAAAAGTTTTGATTCCTTTAATTTGCGTCCCATTCCGTTATATTTGATGTTTATAAATAAACTGGAAAAAAAACTTAAAGCGGTTTCGCACCTCATTTTTGAAGCATTTTTGCTGCAGCATCTTATAAAAAACTTCTAAATTAAAAAACCAAAAACTTTTTAATTGAAATAATAAATGAATTTACTGCCCATACAAATTTTTGGGGAGAAAGTTCATTTTATTAGGGAATTTGTTAATTGGGGACTAAGTACTCAGCGCCTGGTAAGCATAGTGAACCATTTTTCAAGTCAAAGGCCGTTTCATCCCGGGCAAGACCGGGTAAAAACAGCTAGTCGTTAATATTTGATACGGGAGTTACGTCCATATCATTGAGGCCAGCAAGCAGGCTAAATCTGTTGCTTGAAGTTGACGCCATGTTCGGGTTAACAAAACCCGGAGGAAGTTTTGTCATCTTCTTATTCACAAGCTTTCTTTTTGATGAAGACTTGGCCCCTCGGGCCATCGCAAAATTTATATTCCTGTTTTAAGCTGGATTGTCTACCACGTGAGTTCAAATGAGATCAAGAATAGGCAATTGCAAAAACAAAAATATACACTTGTTTTTAATTTTAAATAGTTGTACTCTAAGCGCTTTGATTTTTTACACAACCGTTCGTAAAGAGAGTTAGATTCGAACTGTATAAAAACTATTTAATGTCTTTAGATCCTATATATTATTTGTTGCAATATCTATATAAAGATAAGATCTCATATGTAAATATCAAATTTGTTAAAATATGTAAATAAAGGAAGAATGTATAATTGAAAAAAAAAATTGAAAAATTAAAATTTAGCCTTTTGGTCGCTGAGTATTGGCAAGCCTGTTTTAGAGACATATGTAAAAGCTGCATGCGCTGAAATATTCTCTCTTGCACGTTTTTTTATATTACTTCTTGTGAATTTTTTCGAGCATGTTGTTATTTTTTTTATCGTGTCTGTGAAATATTCATAATATAAATATATGTATATTTTTTGGATTTTAAAATATAAAATTTACCACCACAAATAAAAATTAATAATTTTCGTTGTAACGAAAAATTATCAGCCCCAAAATGTCAAATATACAGCAATTGAAACACGATTATAAAGGAAATTTATGTGAATTGAAAATAGAAATAAAGAAACCAGTTACAAGTGAATTGGGTGATTTCAACTACGGTCCAGGAAGGCACGTCCAAAATATAAGAAATTGTGATGTATTTATAGAGGATTATAATTTTTTAATATACTTAGATGTACAATGTTACAAGTAAGTTGAAAAATTTTCGAGTTAGCATTAAACATTTTAAATACAAATTGTTTTTAATGTTTGTTGCAGATTTAAGTCCTCAAGGCGTTTTGATATAAAGGACTTAAAACATTTATATTTTTATTACAATACCAAAGATCATACTCTACTAATCAATTTGCCATGCTTGCCCGTAAGTGAAGAAGAAAATCCAAACTCTAACGAAAAGTCGTCTGGACAAAAATCAAAAGATCTTCATGAGCGCCAATTAGATTTATGGAAATTGATGAGAATAACCGATAATTGCTTTATAAAGATTGATAATAACACAGAGCTTCTTAAACCAGAAGGCAGTTTTGACTATGGATTTGCTAGTAAATTCCGTGGTCGCATCAGAGGCTTTGAGGTTAGTTTTTGGATAGTTATAAAGTTAATATTTAACCAATACGTTCTCTTTATAAGTGTGATTTGGAAACGATTACCCGCATGCCAGAACCACATAACGTTAGCCCTTTGCAACGTACCATTGATCGGGAAATTGATGAAATGAAAAACTTTTCTAGAGTTCAATACAAATTAAATTTTGTCGAACTGCAAGTTCCGGATGGTCACGATAATCCAATGCAATTTTGCATCAACTATAAGGGTAAGTTTATAAAATACAAACCAAGTTAACTACATTCACTTAATTCCGACAATTGCCATATATAACAGTCATAATACGTTTGCATATTAAATCCTTGAAAAAATAAAATGATAAAGGTAGTGGTAAGATGAGTTAGTATAAAACTTTTTAATCGCCGGTCGTCCTTATGTAAAACAGTCACCGGAGATACACTTAAATCTATAGGAAAGCATACAAATAATTTATATTTTACTCAAAATTGGTTTGTATATAATTTTTGAAAACATAACTGGCAACATATGCTCGGATCATTTTCAGACCTACTGCTAATATAATTATTAGATCCGATATGAACTTTTACATATATAGAGGCAACGATAAATGCATTCAAATAAAACCTGAGCTTGATTTTTGGTTGCACTCGAAAGTCAAAAATTTCTTTTCCAGAAGGCATTGTGTAGGGTATCCTAATTTGCATACGCCGACTATAATTTTTTTAATTGTTCAATATCTCTTAGTTACTTTTCTATACCGTTTAAAGAATTAAAGCGCTTAGAGTACAACTATTTAAAATTAAAAACAAGTGTATATTTTTGTTTTTGCAATTGCCCATTCTTGATCTCATTTGAACTCACGTGGTAGTCAATTCAGCTTAAAACAGGAATAAAAATTTAGCGATGGCCCAAGGTGCCAAATCTTCATTAAAAAAAGCTCCTGGCGAACAAGAAGATGATACAACTTCCTCCGGGTTTTGATAACCGGAACATCGCTTCAACTTCAAGCAACAGATTCAGCCTACCGACCTCCGTCCAACACTTTAAATTAAAGCGCAATATCAAAAAAAAAAAAAAAAACGCTAAACAGGCTGGTGCAAAAGTAATGATATGGGGAAGCTTTTCATACAACGGAGTTTGTCCAATTCATCTAATTAGGCAAATCGGGAATAAGCGAGATAATGTGGGAGCATTGGACGAAGATATGCTGCCATATGCCGAATGGAATTTGCCACTTAAATGGCTGTACCAACAAGACAATGACACGAAACACTAGTTAATTGGCAAATGATTGGTTTCGCGACTGACCTTATGGGTCAATCCCCTTACCTTATGGGAAGATGTTAACAAAAGTGTGTCAGAGCAAAGACCATCAAATGCAGAAGAGCTATGGAACTCAGTGCGAGATGCGTGGCAGCGATAACATGACATTATTCATTCCATGCCTCACCTGATTTGCCTGATTTAAAAATATATTAAATTAAATAAAATAAAATATTTATAATAATTCGTTACACCCTGTTAATGCGAATGATTAAAATTGTATATCACACGCCCCGTGTTGCTTTGTTAATTGCTAAAATTGATTCGCATACCTTAGGCTCATTTAAATATCATAAATTTTTATATATATATATATATATATATATATATCGAAAAAAATTGAATAGGAAACTTATATTTCCTAGAATTTCCAATCGAAATTCGAGTGCTGGGCTATACTAGTTTTTATTAATTTGTGAATCGGTCTAAAAATTTGAGAATAAAACAGTTATTTATTTAACTGAATAAAATTATAATTTGTTGTTTCAAAATGTGAACTATTTTTATGAACACAACTGTATGTACATTTTATATTTAAAGTTACACAAACTTTTACTATTTATGTAAATACTATTGTTGTAAGTAAAATTTGAAATTTTA
The DNA here is from genome assembly GCA_963682025.1 of Cordilura impudica. Classification (NCBI taxonomy): domain Eukaryota; kingdom Metazoa; phylum Arthropoda; class Insecta; order Diptera; family Scathophagidae; genus Cordilura; species Cordilura impudica. The sequence goes on from OY821517.1 coordinate 252,748,350, forward strand.
CGAACTCAAAAATAATACTAGGCATATTTTTTGTAGCATTTTTATACCCTCCACACGTCAGTGGCAGAGGGTATATATAGGTTTGTCATTCCGTTTGTAACGCATCGACCCCATAAAGTACATAAAGTATATATATTCTTGATCCTTAGCACAGCTCGAGTCGATATAGCGATGTCCGTCTGTCCGCCTGTCTGTTGAAATCACGCTCATTCACAAAAAAAGACATCTAACTGGATAAGGCTACAATATTATCATTTGCCATAATTCCCAGCAGGTTGGTATTGAAAATTGGCTAAATCGGGCATCATCGTGATTAGATACGAGCAAAAATATGTAGATACCTCTAAAAAAAACATAAAACCCAGTGTGTTTGTTGTAACAGTTTAGTGGTTGAACATTATAATTGTACAACAACATAAAAAAATGGCACAAAAAAATTATGCATATACATATATTAACAATACCAAGAACACAATAACATAGCTCATGTTAGTAGTATTGCCACATATTTTTTTTATCGTTATCACGTTATAATAAAAAAAAAATCGCCAATATGAAAGAAAAAATTAAAACTAAAAACGAAAAATGGAAAATGGAAAATGAAAATGGAAAATGTAAAATGTAAAATGTAAAATGTAAAATGCAAAATGTAAAATGTAAAATGTAAAATGTAAAATGTAAAATGTATAATGTAAAATGTGAAATGTAAAATGTAAAATGTAAAATGTAAAATGTAAAATGTAAAATGTAAAATGTAAAATGTAAAATGTAAAATGAAAAATGTAAAATTAAAATGTAAAATTAAAATGTAAAATGTAAAATGTAAAATGTAAAATGAAAATGTAAAATGTAAAATGAAAATGTAAAATGTAAAATGAAAAATGAAAAATGTAAAATGTAAAATGGAAAATGGAAAATGTAAAATGAAAAATGTAAAATTTAAAATGTAAAATGTAAAATGTAAAATGTAAAATGTAAAATGAAAAATATAAAATGTAAAATGAAAAATGTAAAATTAAAATGTAAAATGAAAATGTAAAATGTAAAATGTAAAATGAAAATGTAAAATGAAAAATGTAAAATGTAAAATGTAAAATGTAAAATGTAAAATGTAAAATGAAAAATGTAAAATGTAAAACGTAAAATGTTAAATGTAAAATGTAAAATGAAAAATGAAAAATGGAAAATGAAAAAAGAAAATTGAAAAATAAAAAATTAAAAATGGAAAATGAAAAATGGAAAATAGAAAATGAAAAATGGAAAATGAAAAATGGAAAATGGAAAATGAAAAACGGAAAATGAAAAATGGAGAATGGAAAATGAAAATTGAAAAATGGAAAATGAAAATTGAAAAATGGTAAGTGGAAAATGGAAAACGAGAACTGAAATATGAAAAATGGAAAATGAAAAATGGAAAATGAAAATTGCAAAATGAAAAATGGAACATGAAAATTGAAAAATTAAAAATGGAAAACGCAAAATGGAAAATGAAAATTGAAAAATAGAAAATGAAAAATTGAAAATGGAAATTGAAAAATTAAAAATTGAAAATGAAAAATGGAAAATGAAAATTGAAAAATGGAAAATGCAAAATGGAAAATTGAATATTAAAAATTGAAAAATTGAAAATGGAAAATGAAAATTGAAAAATTAAAAATGGAAATTGGAAAATGAAAATTGAAAAATGAATAAGGAAAAATGGAAAATGGAAAACACAAATTTAAAAATTAACAATTAAAAATTAAAAATAAAAAATTAAAAATTAAAAATCAAAAACTAAAAATTAAAAATTAAAAATTAAAGACTCAGGTGGAGGGTATCAAAAAATTCGGCACAGCCGAATTTAACACTCTTACTTGTTTTTTATAGTATATGCCTATTTTCTATTAAAAAAATTATATAAGAAAATGTCTGATATATTGGAAAACTGTGTTATTTGTTTTCCAGACTGCCAATTAACGAGTGAAGAACAATGTTTGCTCCACAATATCACCTGTAAACCCGAACTTATGGAAATGCCTGATGAATATGATATAATGGAAATCGATTGTAGTCTAATTAGCATCTTATTAGGCATTTGTTATGATGTAAGGTAAGTTTAAATGCACAATTTATTTGAATTAAAAATAAGAATTAACATTATATCTCTTCTTAGGTTCACTTCAAATGAACCAAACTGTGAATCTGCCTGGACTAGCAGTATTTTATCCGCAACACTTACATATTTTGAACCCTTCATTTCCCTCAAAGAAGTAGTTATAAGTTTTATGAGACGTTCCCTTATCTACCCTCTATATCGTAATTACGAATTAAGTAAACAATGTGTAGAAGATTGCATAATAGCTTTGCAATCGAATTCAGCGTGGATTTTAAAACAATTATTAATCAGTCGTGATTTATACAATACTAACGATCGTTCGATTTTTAATCATTACTATATAGATGATTATATACGTTATATTAGCAATCCAGCTATATGTCCGCCATCACATTTACAAATGTTAGCTTATAATTTGAAAAATGTTTTACTTGATATATTCAAAAAACATTTGGGACTGGGTTTACAGGAACTGGAGACAGAACTCTTAAAAGAATTGATAACGGATATTCACATTGCGGCTTCGAATAGTGAAGATGACTCTGAAGATCCAGATTATGATGATGAGGCTGAAGATGCTGGTACTGAAAGCTGTGAATCAGAATTTTATACTTCCCCCGAAAGTACAAGCAACAGTAGTAGTGATACCGAAGAAGATAGTGTGATAGAACAAAAAATGGATAATTTAAAACTATAAGTAAAATTTTCTTCTGAATTTTGCAAAATTTGAATGTGAATTACTTTTAATGAAATAATATTGTGGATTTTTTTTAAAGCTATAATTTTTTTTAATGAAAATTAAAAATAAAATGAATGAGTATTTTTTTTTTTAAATACAAAAAAACAATTATTTACCATAATTCTGAGATAAATGGGACGAGTTTTTTCAATGATTTTAATCCAATTTTTGATGCTGAAATTTTTAAATTTTACTGATTATGACTACAATTTTTGCAAATCAAAATCAAAATTGACATAGCACAGTAAAATGGTACACTAAAAAATATACAATACTATCAAATTATTTTTTCGCCATTGTTAAAAATGTTCTTGCACTGAAGTTTTCATTATACAGTGATGTGAAAAAGTATTCGCACAATAAATATATTTCATTAAATGTGCCAAGTTACGACAATCTTTAATTGCGTGCTATAATTAAGTTGCTAAACTTTTTCTATTTATTACATCATTTGACCTAAATCATTGAATGTAAAAGTTTTCGCGTAAGATTTGCCTCAATAGCCATTATTCTATTAATACTTTCTTCAGCTGTGTTTTACTTGTAATATGATGTTTTCGCACCCGTCTCCAATTTTTCCCACAAATGTTCGATTGCATTGCGGTCATGAGATTGTGGGGGATAGGTAGAGTATGGGGGACGTTGCACACAAGGCCCACATACGGACATTGGGACAGTATGTTTGTTGTTTTACTGTGTGAACTACACCGTTTTCTTCAATATTCTTATTGGTACCGATGCCAACTTGGCGCTAGATTTAGCTACTTAACTACCCAAAAAACACATTTTAATACCCTATACCACTATGTGGTTTGCGTATATTGACTTTGGGCTGATGTTTGTAACTACTAAAAATATTTGACTTGGACTCATCTTTTTGTTTGTTATAGATTTAGCGATGTCCGTCCGTCTGTCTGTGTATCCATGTAAACCTTGTAATGAAACTACAGGTCGCAAATATGAATATATTTTTATGAAATTTAGTACGTAAGCTTCTATTGGCCATAGCAGGAGCGTTATTGAAATTTGTGAAAATATACATTTTCAGACCTAGTCCACATACAAATGACCCCTATGAAATCGACTTAAAATGCCAATAATATCCAAATTATCATATAGATCTCGGTCAATTTGGGTTGTGTGTGTTTATTGCATCCAAAAATAAAACCTATGGTACAATTTTTAGTGATAGCCCCCATATAAAGCTGCTTTCCGATCTTCACTTACAACTATCAAAAAAAAACAAAAATATTGCACATATTTTTCTCAAATTTGCAAAAATTAAGTCACCTTACCAAATATGGTCAGGATCGGTCCATTTTTCGACGTAGTCCCCATATAAATATAGCATCCGGTAGGAAAAAAATTAATAACAATGCCCCTCAAATTTGGTTTATGCTTATTCTCTATATCCAATTAGCATGGTATAGGGTATCGTATAGTCGGTTTAGACCGACTATAATATTCTCACTTGTTTACTTTTAGGTCGTTCCAAAAAAGTTGATATTGCACCTACGCGCAAATTTGATTATTGGAGGACGATATCGATCGATATCGATACTTAATGAAATTTGCTTTTAGGTTATAGTTTTGAAAAGGCCTGTTTTGACAATTAACATTGAAGAATCGGACAAACAATTAACCCAATAAAAGAATTAAGTTCACAAAATATTTACGAGCTAAGATCTAAATTGCCATCTAATTTTATATTAAAAAAAATTTCTTAATTCACATGTTATAAATTTTATAAAACAATTTGTAAACGATTAAAAAAAGAAATCGAAGAGTACGAACATGGAAAATAGATTCTGAACAGATTTATTTTCGAATGAAGTACATAAATAAAAAAATTCAGCCAATGAATTTACATTTTTTTATTTATCAAGTTTCCTTGTAGATATTAGCACTGTTCGTTTAGTTTCCCAGTTAAACCGAAATTTCAGAGAGTAAGAAAAATTAGTTCTCAAAAACATAAATATCCAAAATAGTAAACGAACAGCAATTTGTAAGAATTTGCAAGTTCATAGAAACAGCTGATTGTAAACACATTTGAAAGTGAAGAATTGAAACTCTAAATTAAAAAAAAAAGAAATATACCTTAATTAGAAGAATTTATCTATAATATTAATAGGCTAAGCGATTTCTTGTGACCGATGTTTTGTTCTACCGTTTTATCCCGATTTTGACCAAACGTATATTATTTGAAAGGTATTTCTTGAAAGCTGTTTTGTAGATTTACAGATTTTTTTAAAATTTTCCTTTATTTTGAGTAAATTGCATTTAAAGTTGCTACTAACACATACATAAAATTATATATATGCTATGTGTGTTTATTAAATTTGTTAATGTGTTTGTTAATGAGTTTATTATCTTCATTCACAATAATAATAAACCATAAAAGTGTTGGTTTGTGAATTGGCTAAGTTGAAAAATAAAGCTGCCTAGAAATTGCACTCGAATTTCGAGCGCTGGAATCTGCTAGTTTTATTTAACATGTAAAAATATTCATTGAAACATTAAGAAAAAATTGGCAGATACACAGCTATTTTTTGACAAGAACCGGCTTTAAAAGATTAAAATTAATTAAACCTGATTATGTGAATATTTACTTACTTCTTCTATCGTTAATTTCCTCAGAATTATTATTTAAAATTTTTGCACAAAAATAGGATTGTAGTATTTTTGCTTTATTTACCACAAAACTCAATCATATGGCAAAAATATATCCACTAAAAACTAGCAAGCTTTCAAAAAATGAACTGTCACTTTACGCTCTCATTTGTTCTCTTTTACTGGGTTTGGGAAGTAAACGAACAGGATCAATAAACGAACAGGGTTCTACGGAATGCTGACGAATTGTCATCCTTTCCGAACTCTTCTTGGACATCAGATGTAATCATGATGGATGTACGTTTACTATTTTGTAAATTGTCTTAACAGCGTTTCAGGATTTACTGTATGGTTGAAATACTTGTTTCTACAATTTCACTAATCTGTGCCAACGATTTACATTGATAGTGCAGGAACATGTCAATTTTCTTCTCTGCAGGATTGATTATCCATTTTTTTTATTATAATACTCAACTTGGAGAGCCAAATTTCACGAATAAATTTTTTGGTGCAACGGAATGTTTGTTTCTTTCAATATGACCTATGATATTCCCTCTCATATTGGGGCTACGCGCAATAAAATATTTAAGATAATTTGAGCAATGTTTTTCAAGGCTATGATTCTGTACCATATCTTGACATTAAATTTATTTTACATTATAGAAGTTGTTGCATATTTATTTTTTTAATTAATATTAAATGATCATAAATACAGATTATCTTGACTACATTTAGTTTATGATTATTGCTTTCATCTGTAAATACAACCCTGTAGATCCTTTTTAGTTACGGACCCCATCTATCAAAGGAATAAAAGGTCATACATTTTGTGTTTTTAAAAAAAATGCGTGATATGAAAATAGCAAACGATATCAACTTTTTCATATCTGTGGCCACAAATTTATAAAAATGTTACTCAGTTTTGTTTTTGCTTATTTTCTGTATCCATTTATGAGTTTAGTGTAGAAAGACCTAAGACTAGAGCCTACGGTCAAGCTCGAGTTACTTTTTGGAATCATACAAGTATGAGGAATATCATCCTCAAATTTCACTGGGACCGGACTGTCCTACTGGCGTGGGTAACTTATTAAACTATTTATGTGGTTATTTTCTCCCGCTGAATTCGAAAATCAAGGTTAAATCTTTTTTTACGGAACAGTTTTTGAGATATTGTAATTTTTTCATTTATTCGACCTTGTTTCACTTGACACATCATATCTCGAGCTAGAAATATCCGATTGGGTCGTTCTTGGTACCAAAATGGAAGATATTGAGATGACGAACAAATATGAATAACACAAGGGAACAATGGTTCTGTTGATTAAGAACTGAATATTGTTTTTAAGGTTATTTGGGACGCTGAATCCAAATCTGCCCTTGGTTTTTTTCTATCAGCTCGACTTTTCGAGATATACCGTTATGTTCAAAATTAAGGCACTTCCGCTACATATATTGGAATAACTTGAAAACGGTTCACCATATTAAATTAAAAAAAAAATCCGAAACTCGCAAACAATATTCTCTTAAAGCCGTGCTTACTTTGTTTTTAAATTTTCCAAGTAGTTTTAGAGATATCGTTCAAGTTTTGAAAAAAAAATTAAAATATTTAAAAAAAAACATTTTTTTTGTTCTTTAAAAATTCCTAAAAAATAAAAATGGGACAAAAATCACAGTTTTGGTCTACAAACAGTTAGTTAAATATATTTCGAATAAAATGAGCTTTATTTCATTGCAATCGGTGCACACCTTTTGATTTTGTTCACGATTTACTGAATTGATATAAATCGCGATTTCCATACAAAAATAACATTTTCTAATGTGTAAGTGTTTGTATGTAATAAGTTAGTTTTTTATGATTCTAAGAATTAAAAAAATTAAGTAATAAAAAAAGATTATTTCATTTTTATGGTTGCGGTAGCAAACTCATAACGCCTATAAATTTTATTGTCCCTTTATGACACCTAGTCAGTTCACAGTCAATTAAAGAGAAAAAAGAAAAGTCCACTTGTTTTTATTGATGTGTGGTTTACCGTTGGTAACGGATGATTTTTTAAAGGAATTCCCCTGAACACATGTGTTCATTCATAAGTGACTGTCAATAAAATTGTGGATATAATTTTTTTTGGTACTTCAGTAAAAAACTACTAAGTATTTTTATGGGTTCATTCAACCAATTTTTCTCATTCAACAAGTGTTTACGAAAGCGAAAAGTATAACGACAAAAAATATAAATCATTTTATATTGAACATTTAATCAGTCAACACAAAAAAGTTCAATTTTGTTCCCGTGTGTTATTTACTGAAAATTGTGTTACTTTAATATATACTTCAAAATTGTGCAATGGCTACGTCAAGAAACACCTGTAAAATCAATCCCAACTATTTTTGTAACATATGTGGCGAATACACGTTTATAAAAAATAGAAAAAGTGTGTCAGATTTTATTAAAAAAATTTATTTTGACTACTTCGGATTTACCATGGAAACCCGTGACAAGTACTGGATTCCTAATACTGTATGTAAAAACTGTGTAGAGTATTTAAGGTTATGGGAAAACAAGCAACGGACCCACTTCAAGTATAAAACACCAATGATCTGGCGGGAACCTTCGAATCATTATGATGATTGTTATTTTTGCGCTGTCAACATAACAGGCATTAATAAAACAAACCGGTCTAAATGGATTTATCCTAACGTGTTGTCTATTACCCAACCAGTCCTGTACTCTAGTGAGGATTCAGAACCACAACCATCTACATCTACACACAATTTCCACGACTTACGACAAAATGTTCCTTCACCAATTTCTGAATTTGGATCAGATGACTTGCATTTAGATATTTCTTCTAAACGCGAGCAATTTAATCAGGAGGAGCTTAGTGATTTAGTGAGAGACCTTGGACTTTCTAAAAAAGCATCTGAAATTCTTGCTTCTCGATTAAAGCAAAAAAATCTGTTAACCCAAGGAACAACAATTTCATACTACCGTAACAGAGAAAAAAACTTACTTCCATTCTTTTCCGAAGACGATGAATTTGTTTATTGTTCAGATGTTCCTGGTTTAGTAACAGCGATGGGATTAGAGGAGTATGATCCAAATGACTGGCGACTATTTATAGATTCTTCTAAACGCAGCCTAAAATGTGTACTTCTGCATAACGGTAATAAATTGGGTTCGTTGCCCATTGCACATTCAACTAAAGCTAAAGAAGAATATTCTACAATTGCCTCAGTTATAAATAAAATAAAGTACAACGAACACCGCTGGCTAATTTTGTGGATCTAAAAATGGTGAATTTTCTTCTAGGCCAACAAGGTGGCTACACAAAATATCCGTGTTTCATTTGTTTATGGGATAGCAGAGCCAGATCTGAACACTGGAGTAAGAAAGACTGGCCTTCGAGGGAAGCTATGGTTCCAGGAAACCACAATATAGTTAATCAACCACTTGTGCCCAGGGATCGCATAATACTGCCACCTCCCCATATCAAGCTAGGACTTATGAAACAATTTGTCAAAGCTCTCAACAAGGACGGTGATTGTTTTAGATATATCAGTAAAAAGTTCAACAATTTGAGTTCGGAGAAACTGAAAGCTGGCATTTTTGATGGCCCTCAAATCAAAAAATTAATCAATGATGAAAATTTTAGTAATTCCATGACAGATATTGAAAGAAATGCTTGGAATGAATTTGTTTGGATAGTGCGCAATTTCCTGGGAAACAAAAAGGGTGAGCACTATTCGGACCACGTGGATAACATGTTGTCACATTTCAAGCAGCTTGGTTGTAATATGAGCATTAAGGTGCACTACCTACACAGTCATTTGGATTGTTTCCCTGAAAATCTTGGAGACTTCAGTGAAGAACAAGGTGAACGTTTCCATCAAGATATCCGCACTATAGAGGAGCGGTACCAGGGTCACTGGGATAAGCATATGATGGCGGACTATTGCTGGAGCATTAAAACAAATCCCTCTAAACAAGGTTATTTAAGAAAATCTTATAAAAGAAAATTTTTCGATGAGTTGTAATTACATTGTAATATTTGTGTATTAAATTTTTTTATTTTTCTTTAAAATTCTCTTTTTGTGTTAAATTAAAAAGTATAGCTGACCATAAAAATGAAATAATCTTTTTTTATTACTTAATTTTTTTAATTCTTAGAATCATAAAAAACTAACTTATTACATACAAACACTTACACATTAGAAAATGTTATTTTTGTATGGAAATCGCGATTTATATCAATTCAGTAAATCGTGAACAAAATCAAAAGTTGTGCACCGATTGCAATGAAATAAAGCTCATTTTATTCGAAATACATTTAACTAACTGTTTGTAGACCAAAACTGTGATTTTTGTCCCATTTTTATTTTTTAGGAATTTTTAAAGAACAAAAAAAATGTTTTTTTTTAAAAAATTTTAATTTTTTTTTTCAAAACTTGAACGATATCTCTAAAACTACTTGGAAAATTTAAAAACAAAGTAAGCACGGCTTTAAGAGAATATTGTTTGCGAGTTTCGGATTTTTTTTTTTAATTTAATATGGTGAACCGTTTTCAAGTTATTCCAATATATGTAGCGGAAGTGCCTTAATTTTGAACATAACGGTATATCTCGAAAAGTCGAGCTGGTAGAAAAAAACCAAGTGCAGATTTGAAATCAGCGACCTCAAATTAGTAAAAATTTGCTATAAATTTCAAATCAACACAAAAAAAGTTCAATTTTGTTCCCTTGTGTAATCGGATCTTAATTGGTAAAGCGGTTCAAAATATATCGATAAAGATGGGGCACATTTTCAAAAAAATCATATTTTACAGTGATTCTGTGCCGACGGAAAAGTACAAATCGTTAAAAAAAAAAAAAAACGTCTGGTTTCTTTTCATGTACGTAAATATGATACTTTTACGTAAGAACTAACACCAACCAGAAGAAAATCGACCGAAAAATGACAAAGTTATAAGCAATTGAGTGAGTAAATCCAAATCCCATATTTTCCGAATATTTTATTTTTTCAACAATTTATTGGGTTTAAACGCATGCAATACATTCTTGACATTTTTGTATGTTAGAAATAGTTGTGGCTCTTGCTTTGTCTTCGGTTGCTTTTCGGATCCGTTTCTCTAGTGAGAAACCATACATAGTCTCCCAACATTGCTTTATCCCAAAATCCTTGATAGCGCCGCTCAATTGTCTTAATTTGTTGGCGAAATCTCTCGCCGTGTTCGTCACTTACGTCACTAAGATTCTCCGGAAAGAAATTCAAATGCGAATGCATGAAATGGATTTTTAGAGACATATTTACACCTGTAAGAAATAAATAAAAAGCTAACAAGTAAGAAAATTATAGTCGGTCTAGACCGACTATACGATAGCCTATACCATGCGTTTAGAAACCCTATCCCTTAGGCCCAACTAACTGGACATAGAAAATAAGCAAAAACCAAATTTGAGTGGGATTTTTATTAATTTTTTTGGCTGCAGATATGAAAAAGTTCATATCGGATGCTATATCTATATGAGGACTAGGTCCAAAAATGGACCGATCCTGACCATGGTTGGTAACGTCTCTTGTATTTTGCAAAAACATATACAAACAAAATTTGAGAAGAATCAGTGCAATATTTTTGTTTTTTAATAGATTTAAGTGAATATAATGGATGTAATGAACGCATAAAGACCCAATTTGAGGAAGATCTATATGACAATTTGGATCTTATGGCAATTAATCTCGATTTCATAGGGGTAATTTGTATGGGGGCTAGGTCTGAACATGGACCGATTATCACCAATTTCAATAGCGTTCTTTCCATGGCCGATAAAAGCTTATATACCAAATTTCGTCAAAATATATTCATATTTGCGACCTGCAGTTTGATTACAAGGTTTACATGGACACACAGACGGACGGACGGACGGACGGACGGACATTGTTAAATCAACTCAAAAAGTGATTCTGATTCGATCGGTATAATTAAAGATGGGTCTGGGTCAAATATTTTTGGTTGTTACAAACAGCAGCACAAAGTCATTATACCCAAACCACATAGTGGTATAGGGTATAAAAACAATACAATAGAAAATAACCAGGAATGAAATTAACTAGTGGCATTACGTACCCATCTTGTTGTAGTTCTTCAGCATATCGGTAATAATTCCCTCGTAGTTAGGGCTTTTTTTGTTCCCAAGAAAATTGGTAACAACCCGCTGAAATGAATTCCACGCCTTGTTTTCAACGGTTTTTAATATTTTGGAAAATCTGTGCTTTTTAGCAATTTCATTATGTGTGGACCATCGAAGACGCCTTCCTTGAATTCATCTTCCGAAATACAAACATTATTATCTAAATCAATAAGTGATTTTCTAGCGCAATCTTTCAGCATATAAAGTCTTTCTAGCAAAGCTAATAAACTGTTCCAATAAGTTTTAGAATCTAATATCAACATCGACTCTACCAAATCTTCCTTAACATATTTATGTAATGTTGCAATATTCTCTGCTACTATTAGCATACTCATCAGAACCATCATCATCTTCGATATCAGTCTCTTCGTCGTTGTCTGTGTCATTTTTACAGGGAAATAAGTCTCGTTCATCAGAAATATTCCGCTGATATAAAACGGTAATACATAACTGCTAGTTGTATTCCAGATATCCGGCATTGATCTGCATTCACAAGCTTATCCACTCTTTTCTTTATAGTAACAGTATCCGTTGATCTTTATGTTTATTATCAACTAGTTCAATCCGTTTATCTGGTGGCATATACCCTGAATTACGACCTAAATAAAGCAAGGCTCCAAAAGCTTTTATTAGAATGTTAGTGTAATGCCAATTTCAAATTTGATGCTGAACTTATCTCCCAAAAGCAACTGAAGACAAAGTAAGAGCCACAACTATTTCTAACACACAAAAATGTCAAGAATGTATTGAAAGCGTTTAAACCCAATAAATTGTTGAAAAAAATAAAATATTCGGAAAATATGGGATTTGGATTTACTCACTCAATTGCTTATAGCTTCGTCATTTTTCGGTCGATTTTCTTCTGGTAGGTGTTAGTTCTTACGTAAAGGTATCATATTTACGTACATGAAAAGAAACCAGACGTTTTTTTTTTTTTTTTTAACGATTTGTACTTTTCCGTCGGCACAGAATCACTGTAAAATATGATTTTTTTGAAAATGTGCCCCATTTTTATCGATATATTTTGAACCGCTTTACCAAATATAGATCCGATTATATATATTTGTTCGTCATCTCAATACCTTGCATCTGGGTGCCAAGAACGACCCAACCTTCATTTTCGAATTCAACGGGAGAAAATACATAAGGAAATCGATCTCTCATCAAATGTACATGAAAACAAGTAGGAAAATTATAGTCGGTCTAGACCGACTATACGATACCCTATACCATGCGTTTAGAAACCCTATCTCTTAGGCCCAACTAACTGGACATTGAAAATAAGCAAAAACCAAATTTGAGTGGGATTTTTATTAATTTTTTTGGCTGCAGATGTGAAAAAGTTCATATCGGATGCTATATCTATAAAGGGACTAGGTCCAAAAATGGACCGATCCTGATCATGTTTGGTAAAGTCTCTTGTATTTTGCAAAAATATATACAAACAAAATTTGAGAAGAATCAGTGCAATATTTATACCCTATACCACTATGTGGTTTGGGTATAATGACTTTGTGCTGCTGTTTGTAACAACCAAAAGTATTTGACCTAGACCCATCTTTAATTATACCGATCGAATCAGAATCGCTTTCTGAGTTGATTTAACAATGTCCGTCCGTCCGTCCGTCCGTCTGTGTGTCCATGTAAACCTTGTAATCAAACTGCAGGTCGCAAATATGAATATATTTTGATAAAACTTGGTATATAAGCTTTTATCAGCCATGGGATGAACGCTATTGAAATTGGTGAGAATCGGTCCATGTTCAGACCTAGCCCCCATACAAATAACCCATATGAAATCGACATAAATTGCCATAAGATGCATTTGATGATCAGTAGTTTGTACAGATTTTCTGTTTATTATTGGGTACATACATCATCTTCTATATTTTATTGATTTTCTCCCAAATCTGGGATGTGATCATTAAAACAATGATATTTGACACTCTATTCCCAGGGGACATCTTGGATCATAAATTGAAGACGACGTTGTGGGTTAAAGCATTCCTTTCGTTCCCCCATGAAATATCACTTGTGTTTTATCAGGATTTATCTTGATATTTTATTTTTTCAAATAATTGTTTTGATCGGTGAGTAATGAATGTAAACGACATTCAACGACATCAAGAATCTAATCAACTTAAAAGAAACTCGTCTTTTTAGGATTTTTATTATTTTGTTTTTTTTTTATTTTAAACTTAAAATAGTTTCTTTATATAAAACTAAGCAAAAGTAAAGCTAAAAATTATACAATGCCTTTCATGATTTTAAAAGAAAAGTTAAAAAGAAATTGAAAGAAAAAATAATTAAAAAAACATTCATAATTTAATCATTTTATCTTCGCATCACACAAAAATATTTAAATTAGAAATGTTTTCTTTAATGGAAAACTAAAAACTTTTATATACAAAAAAAAAAAAATACAAAAAAATAAAGGTAAATAAAAAAAATAAAAATCTTAAATACTACAACATCTATTTTCAAGTTTAAATAATGGCTTTTTAAATAATTTTTAAAAATTTCAAAAAGTAAATGTTTATAGGCCAATTGAAGAAATATTGTATTCTTCTGATTTTTAAATTAAATCTGGCACTTTTATAAATGTTTTTTTTTTCTTCTCATATTTTTCATAATTTTCTTTATAAATGGTTAAACCAATTTCCTTTTTTCTGTTTTTATCTTCGTTTTTTTACGGGATTTATATATATTTTTTTAAATATTTACACAACATTTTGTTTTGAAACCTAACACAACTAGGACTTTTTATTTTATAATTTGGATAGAAAAAAGTTCTCTTCGTTTTTTATACAGATTTTAAAACCGCTACAGATCTATTAGAAACAAAAAAAAAAAAAAGAATATATTAATAAAAATATTTATAGTTTTTGCTTTAAACATTGTTTAATAAGTTTACTCATAGTTTCTTGTTGTATATCCACTTTGTACGAGGGATTATCATAGGCAGCATCACTTTTACGTGGCGGTGTTATGGAAGCTGTTTGATGAACACGCCTTCTTGTCAATATCAATAATAGGACTAAAGTTGACATAATAGCTAAGGCAGCCACAACCGATACCACAACTAGAGGACCATAATAATCACCAGCAGGTTGATCAATGCCAGCAGTTAATAGTTTACCTATGAAATAAATTTTAGACGATTTTATTTGTGCTTTCTAAAAAAATTTAATGAGTTTGCTATTAAATTTATATAACGATCAATAATGTTTTTTAGCTAATTTTTATAGAAATATTTTTCAAGAATTTGGATAACTTTTTAATGGATTGCCCTTGGATTTTATATCGTCTACAAAATTCATGTTTACATATTTACATTAAGGCTTAATAAGATACACAAGAAAAACATGGCTATTATTAAAATTTATTGAAGCTGGTCGGATTGTGGAAAAATTAAATTTGATTAATTTACATTTAACTGTTAAAATTTACATGAACTGTATAGAGGACCCACTGTATTTATCTGGTGTCCGACTGGAATGTATTGTCACATACAGAGTGAACTGTAGTTATTTAAGGCTTTCTTTTTATTACATTTTCCTTTAAATTTGTTGTTAAACCTAATTTTCTAACCGCGAAATTGTACTCGCTTTTCTTAATCGTTGTTTGAATTTTGGAAGATAGAGATCGTTTTTGATGTGTAAACATCTATACGCGCGGGGGGTAAATTTCTATTTCACAATACAATCACAAAAACAGTGTAACACGTAATAGGTGAGAGCTGACACATAATGCTGTGTGACTTGTGATTGTATTGGTGAAAAAATTATGATATAACATTGTTTTTTATGCCACTTTTTTAAAAGCGTCATCTATGTATCACTTATATACGTTTATATTGGGATATTTTTAACGTTTTACAGCAAAGGGTTGTTGAATTAGCTGAAACAGTTTTTGCTATAAGTGATACATAGATGACGCTTTCTGTTTGATTTTAAAAAATGACATAAAAAAATCTTTAATTACTAGATGTTTACACATCTTCCCTGTGATCGGACTCACATGATTTTTTTTTTTCTAGGAAATATAGACCGTATATCTATTGTAATACTTCGCTATAACCATGACAACGAAATAAAAAACTGGGAATACGCTTTTTAGAAA
The DNA here is from genome assembly GCA_963682025.1 of Cordilura impudica. NCBI lineage: Eukaryota > Metazoa > Arthropoda > Insecta > Diptera > Scathophagidae > Cordilura > Cordilura impudica. Next base: position 252,764,103 of record OY821517.1, read on the forward strand.
ATTGTTTTATTTATATTTGGCGATTTTTGATTTTGCCTTCAGTGATTTTTGATTTTGGTGATTTTTGTTTTTTGTGATTTTGGATTTTTTGAATTTGGCGATTCAAGTTATTATTTTTTTTTTTTTTTTTTTTTTGGCGATTTCTGTTATTCGCGATTTTTGGTTTTGGCGATTTTTGATTTTGCGTTACTTGTTTTTTGTGATTTCTGTCATTCGCGGTTCTCGGTTTTGGCAATTTCTGATTCAGGCGATTTTTATTATTCCCGATTTCCGGTTTTGGTGATTTTTGACTTTGGCGATTTTTGATTTTAACGATTTTTGATTTTGGCGATTTTTAGCTTTAACGATTTTTATTTCTTGCGATTTTTGATTTTGGCGATTTTCGTTATTCGCGATGTTCGATTTGGCGATTTTTAATCTTGGCGAATCCGAAAATAGTTTCCACGACTAACCTTGGTATGGGGTACCACGCCCACTGATCTGATCCCGCCCATTTTTTCCGAGTACTTACGTTGATAACTTATGAACTCACACTACGTTCCAATACTTTATCCATTACAGTACTCTAGATATATGACATTACTTTGTATGGTGGGTCCCATGCCCATTGGTCCGATACTGCCCATTAAATTAGTTTAATAGTTATGTACATCTACATAGTTTCAGAACTCTTGCTGTCGTAGTACTACAGATATTATATGTTAAAATTAGATGTTAAAAATTCACTATATACGGGAAATTCACTATATATATGAAAAATCCAAAAAATATGTAGCCTATTTTTTTTTCCGGATAGGAAGTTACCTGTAAAAAATCTCCTATAAACCACAAATAAACGTACAAACGTGCCAACAAACATACAAAACTCCATCTTTATACATAAGCTTGGCCAAATTACCCAAAATTTAAGACAAAATAAAAACAACGACAATTCATGTTGTTGTTTTTAACTTTTTCTTCCTTCTCTATCGATTTAATTGGCTAAGAGAGCTATTGTTTCAATAATAAAATTTTTCCTTTTAAATAATGTTGATTAGTTCTAAAAAATTATTACTTTTTGTATTATTTATTTTTATTTGTTGTATTTTGTATGCGATCTTTCAAACTTTGTAGCATTACGAGTATAAATATTGTCAAAACGTTGCATTAGTTAAGTTTAGATCAGGCATGCCCAGAGGTTTCGTATGGCGTAACCAAGAAAAAACAACAAAAAACGAAAAAGACAAAATTGTTCGTGTATTTCGTATTGCTTGGTGATGAGTGCTGTGTGTGTGCCTTAGAATACACTGCCTATCCCTAAGCGCTTTTACAAAAACAAAAGTGCACTGTGTGCATAGCGCTTGGGCATCATTGGTTTAGATATATTTTATTTGTTGTACGACTTTGTTGCCAGCAACATATTGCGTATTTTGGAAAAGATTGGAAGTTGCTGATTCTTTGTGTTATTCGGTTTATTTATAAGCAATGAATAACGAGGTATTGTTTGTTGAAATTTTGTTTTTGTTATAATATCACCGAAAATCATGTGTACATTACGTTGAGGACTTTTGAAAAGAGCACACGAACAATTTTTTGAAGCTGAAGGTTCAACATTCGCTGTGTTATTGAAATGAGAAATTATCGATTCGTTGTTGCGTTCATTTAGTATATAATTATTTTACGATAATAATTTCGTGCGAATATTATATTCTGTTTGGTTTTTCTATGAGAGGAGATTTTGTTTTAAATTTCAATTTACGCACGGATTGCATTTCGCATGCTTTATATAAGTTGGGATTATTACCACAACTGCTACCATCCCCCTTTGAAGTGCCGTCTTCTTTTTCGTTTTTATCAAAAGTCTGCTGGTGGTGGATGTTAGAGCAGATGATCTTCTAATGAGCCAATATTGGTTAAAATAGTTTGATTCTTTTGTTTTAAGCTTCCCTTAGATTCTTCAATCGATTTGCTGTCAGAGCCTTTTGAATTTTATAGTTGCAACTGTAGTTTATTGCTGGCAACATTTGCTATATTGATACTAGTGATGGTGTCTGATGTTTTATTGTTGTTGTCATTGCTGTTATTGTCGTCCAGTTGTAGTAGTTGGCCTTGTTTTTGTTGTTTAAATTATTTCTTATTTATAAGACTTCTATAAATATTTTATTTTAAGCTTAGTCCTGATCACTGGTTCATATCCGTTTCGAAGGACCAATAATTATTTCTTGACGAAGTGGGGGTTATATCAAAAGGTTGGCAAACCAAAAATAGCAAAATAATAAAAAACACAAAAAATTTGAGGTTTTCTATAAAAAAGTCAGTATTGATGTCAACGAGCTAAACTCAGTCTTCAGTAATTTACCAGCAGTATACAACAACAACTCCTCATTTTACAATCTTAGCAATGATAGTTACTTCATTAAATGTTTTGAATTTTCGTGTGTAACTCGTGAAGATGTTTACTTAGTATTATTGGGGCTAAGTCTAATGCAATCGGTCATGATAATATTCATATAGTACTTGTTAGGATTTTACTGCCCTTTCTCTTGCCTTATCTCACACATTTCTTTATCTCTATTGTAACCACAAGCTCTTTCCCTTACAAATGAAGACATACCAAAATAATTCCTGTTCCCATATCTAATAAGAAATACCGCCCCATAGCAACCCTGTGTTACTTTTTAAGAGTACTTGAAAGGCTCCTTCAGAAACAAATGACTACTTACGTAAATGAGATTGGTTTGTTGTCGAATTTACAATCAGGTTTTCGCTCTAATCATAGTTGTGTTACTGCTTTGACTGAAGTAACTGAAAACATAAGCCAGGAACTGGATGATAATAAAGTTAATTTTTTGGTCCTACTTGACCATTCACTTAATGCTATGTAATAAGCTGAAACATCTTTTTAATTTCTCTTCATCATATGTAAATCTGCTTCGATCCTACCTATCTGGTCGTATCCAATCCGTTTACGTGAAAAATAAAATTTATTACGAGAGGATTGCCTCAGGGATACATCCTAGGGCCTTTGCTTTTTTCTTTCTATGCTAATGATCTGCCTTCACAACTTCTCCATTGCAAAATTCATATGTACGACGATGACGTGCACTTATATTTAAGCAGTGCGACTGCTACAATTAATCACAATATAAAGAAACTCGAAGAAGATTTAAATAATATCAATCATTGGGCTACGGCCACCCAGCTCATTAAAATCTAAATGTTTGATGATAATTAAACGGTCTAAACAACCACCCATGGTTCCTGATATTACAATTAACGGTCAAAACATTCCTATTGTTTCTTCTGCCAAAAATCTAGGTATTACCTTTAACAGCTTAGAGTGGTCAAATCATATAAGTAATGTAGTTGGGCAAACTTACATCAAACTGTGATCTCTTTCCTCAACACAATATTTCACACCTTTGAAAGTAAGAATTCTACTAGCCAAAACGTATACTATTCCTGGACTTTTGTACGGCTGTGAAATTTTTGCTAATTGCGACTCCTCGAGCAAACGTCGACTCAATGTTGCATATAATAATATTATTAGTTATGTTTTTGGTTTAAGAAGATATTCTTATATAACTCCCTTCTCTGTACGACTATTTGGTGGGTCTTTTGATAATCTTTTAAAAATTAGAGTTCTAAAAAATTATTTACACAAAAAAACCTAGTTATCTATTCGAACAATTGCAATTTGCCAGATCTGATAGAGGAAGAAAGCCCATAGTTCCTTGTCTTGTCTCAGAACAGCAATTCTTTGTGCACGGAGTTCGTCTCTGCAATGTACTACATTATCAACTAACAAGCAACGCAAGACTTTTTAAAAAACTAATTTCTGATTATTTTGCATAGTAAAATCTTTGAAATTTTTGTATTTCGTTATTATTATTTTTTATTTATTTTTTGTTATTTTATTTTATAAATAATTAATATAAATAATTAATTTCATTTATATCAGCACATTGTACTCTTATAATTAATTAATCCTCTACTGTAATTATAAGAATAATTTTTCTAGTTGTACAGGAAAGCACACTAAATCTATACTAATATAATAAAGAGGTAATGTGTGTTTGTTTGTTTGTAGGAGGTAATCTCCGTTACTACTGATCTGATCTTCCTGACATTTTCACAGGGTCTTACTGCAGAAATGGGAAGTGCTATAGGCTATAATGTTTTATAATATTTTTAGTGGGCGCGGCACCTCCAATACAAAGTAAATTTTTGATATCGTATATATTGAGAACTATGATAGGGAGAGCTTTACAAATTTTGTGTGAAGTCACCTATTATTAATGTTAGTAGCTATGCCGAAGATGGGGGGATCGTATAAGTGGGCGTGGTACATCCCATACAAAGAAATTATTCAATATCATATATCTCGAGTACTATGACAGAGACAGCTTTGAAAATTTATCTTAGGTGATCTATTATTAACGTGAGCAGTCGGACAAAAAATGTGCAGGATCGGACAAAGGGGTGTGGTACACACCATACAGATCAAATAATAAATGTCATGTATCTGGAGTACTGTAATAGTGAGAGCCTTGGGACTTTGCGCACACCAGGTTACATCTAGTAAATAATAAAGTTCCAACTCAAAATGTTACTTTCCTTTTCCTCCAAGATGGCGGTACATTACAATTAATATAAAGTGTTTATTTCCGAGAATTAAAAACGATCTCTTGCTTCCAAGGGTCAAACAACGATTCAGAAAAGCGAGTACAATTTCTCGGTTAGGAAATAAGATTTAGTAACAAATTTAAAGGAAAATCTCATGAAATTGAAAGGCTTAGATTACTACAGAGAACTCTTTATGTGACAATACATTTCAGTTCGACACCAGATAAATACCAACATTCACGTAAACATGTGATGAAATCTTTTGTGGGTATACCAGCCTATATAAGTCTTTTATATTTAGAAAAAATTTTTACAAATTAAAGCATCATATCCAAAGCAATATGTAGTCAGGAACTGAATATATGTATGTTTTAATAAACAAATTTTTTACTTGGGCAAACAAGTTTTAAGTAGTATAATGCTTCGCAAACTTGGGACATATTAACAAAATCGTATGTAGTTGACGATAAAATATATGTTAATCCATTATTGTATATTTTATAGAAAAATTTGTCACATTCTTTTAGTTCCTAATTTAGTATTTCTCAATTATTCAAATTACCAATATTTCCAAAAAAATCTTGAATCCGTTCGTAAGCATTTAAAACTTATAAATATTTCGAAAACAAATAAATAAATCGGCATTATAAAATATATTCCATTATATCCCATCCCATTTACTTACCAGTTTTACCGGGCACATTATTATTACCGCCTGGTTTAGTAATAAAGTTTACAACATTACTCTTCTTAATCTTGCCATTAGTCATATACATTTCCAACCATAAACGATATTTGGTACCTGGTTTCAAATCCATTATTAAAGTACCAGTGGTACTATCTCTCTTGGCCACCTTAAAGACACTGGAATCCTCCTTGCCGGAATCACTTTGATAGATGGCCCTATAGATATTAACATATTTGTCTTCGGGATATGGTACACCATTCCAGGAGACCTCAACACTTTGAGCTTTAATTTTAGTAACATTAACCATAACATCAAAGGCATAAACATCGACCTTGGGTCCAGTACGAACTTTTATCATATGACCGGCTCTTAATTCAGCACCATGACCCGGCAATGGTATATAATACAGACCGATTTCATAGCCAGTGTCAGGTTGTAAATTTTCAATGGTGTAACCAGTAAGAGAACGATGTATTAAAGGCGTGGAGGAATAAATCATGCCGGTCAACTCCTTATATCTCAATTGTACACCATCAACATAATCCAATTGATCATCCGATAGTTTCTTCCAAGTCAAATGTAACCAGGTGGAATTAGTATCACTAACATTTAATTCTGGATCTTCAATAGTCTTGAATATATCTTGGAAGTCCGGCCTATAGTCGGTAATTGGTGGAGGAGGTGTTATAGATCTTTCAGCTGGTGTTTTCACATTATAAATTGAACTGGTTGGCTGAGAATTCAAGTCCCTCAAAATTAAAGTAATTTTGATTTTATACAATGAGTTCGGTTCTAGGCCAGGTAAATCGAATTCCATTTGTGATGTAGCTATTAAATCTTCTGGTGGAGCAAATATTTGTTGGTCCCATTTCGAAGTATCATTGCCAGGACCATTAGTATAACGCAATTCCACACGACCATGCAAATTAACATACACCTGGGGTACTGTGAACACAATGCGAACTGTTCTCGGATCAATAGCCTCCAATGTATGCACTTCAATATCAGGTTGTAAGTTATTAAAACCTAAATAACAAAAAGAAAATACAAAAATAAATTACAAGGGATTCTAAAAATATCTTTCTTTTTACAAAGAGGGTCCGTTAAAGGATCTAAAATAAGTTTAGTTTAGAAAGCTACAAAGAGATTTGTTTAATGTGAGAACTTTTCAATAAAGTTTTGAGCAGTGTACGAGTATTTACAAGTTGTTAATGTAAATGATTTTTTATGAGGCAGTGAATCCATTACCATAGTTCTTAAGTTTTGTTGAAATAATGAATTGTCTAAGTACTACACTATTTCCAAGTTTAATTAGACAAATAAAAATTGATTTTCTTACTAAAGCAATTAATAGAAAAAACTGTGCAGCAGCAATTTTTCGAGATCTAAACAAAATTTTTTGAAAATATATTTTCTTTTCAAAAGAAATCGTAGTTAGAATCTTCATTTCTATAGAACCAAATTAATAATAAATATTTTTCAAATTAGATAAAAATTATAATCAGAATATAGGAAATATTGCCGAACAGTAAGTGACTCTTACGGAGTATTATATTTTTTTTAACAGTTTACTTAAAATCTAAGCCAATTGATATCCAAATAAAAAAATTTTCAAATAATAAAATTTTTCCTTCTAAAGAATATTCCAAATATTCATTGTGTTTAGCTACATTTTTAAAAATTTTTTTGTATCGAAAAGTTATTTATTTAGATTAAGAAAACATTTTTTTTTATTATATTATTGAATAAATTTTTAAAATAATTTTTTTATAAAAAAAATATTTCAGAAGCCAATCATAAAAAAAAAATCAAAAAAAAAAATGGTCATAAAAGTTATAGCAAACGAAATAAGGCAATTGAATGATAAAAATTTAAGATCGATTCTAAAGCTTTTTTGCAACATTCTAAAATAAATCTGGAAATGGTGTACAATAATGATAAATGAGGGTTTAAAAATCAACCTGTTTTGTTGGGTTTTGCAACAGCTGCGGATGCGTTTTCCGTCGACTGAGTGGCTAAACCGTTTGCAGATGTTGTTGATGACAACTGATTGTTAGTGAGATGTGTAGCAACTGGTCCAACTCCGGGTATCACAGGATAACCACCATATGGCACAGGTTGACCATCAACTATTGCAATGCCATGAGGGGGTGGTGGTGGCGGCAAGCCACTGTGTACAATGGGTACATATTGTGTATGGTGTGGAGGAAAATCTGCTTGAGTATGATGTGGTGGAACACCTGGATGATTTGCTCCCGCACCACTGGTATTACCATGTCCTTGTGGCAGAACCACATATTGTCCTTGATTTGTATGTTGATTTTGTGAATTAGCATTTTGTTGTAAGTGTTGTAAAATCTGTTCAATTCTCACATGGTGTGGTAGACTCGTTTGTCCTGGTTTACTTCCAGGCCCACCAGGTCCTATTATATTGAACAAATCTGATTGACTAGTTGGTTGTGGAGGTTTACCTTGTGGTATGCCATTAGGATTAATATCATATTGTTCGTAGTGATTGAATGGATCATTATGATAGAATGGACCATAAGGTCCTTGGGCACCTGGATGTTGAGGAGCTAAATTTTGATTATAATTAACACTATCATAAGGTGATATACCACCACCCAAGTGAACAGGCACATATCCTGGTCCCAAACCAGGATGATGTATGGGTATATCTTCTTCTTGTGGCTCATGCACATCATATTTCACATCATTTTGTTGAGGTTTTATCACTGCTTTCTTTGCGTGTTTGTCATGCTTTTCGGGTTTATCATGTTTTTCTGGCTTTTCGGGTTTATAATCAAAACTATATGGTGCTTGACCACCTTTAGGTGGTTTACCATCAACTGTGGGATAAAATGCATTCAAAGGCTTTTTATCTCCTTCCTTAGTCGATGCAGCATTAAAGCCTTCCTTTTTGCCGGAATGTTCGGTGGTAGAATCTTAATTTTTCCATTTGATTTTCAAAGATTTAATTTAATTTTTATATTATAAGTATTTACAAATGCATTTTTTTGTAATTTTTTTGTTTATGAAGCGTTTTTTTAGTTTTTAAAGTTTGTGAGTGCGCAAATAAAAAATGAATTTGATATTAAAAAGAAAAACATAAATAAATAAAGTTATACATATATATATATAAACAAATAGATTTCTTTAAAAGATTCAAAGATTCATACAACATATAAAATGGATTTAGATTTTTTGGAACGTTTCTTTTATGAATTTATGATTGATGAAATGATTAAAAATTCAAATGCATAGAATTAACAGAAATTATAGCCAAAAAAAAAAAAAAACGATTAAAAATATGGGTCTCATGCAGTCAGAGGTATCAGTTAATAATTTCCATTCTAACGATAAACTGTAACTAAAATATCAGAGCTCTTCAGTAAAAAGACTTACACGCGAACAAATTTCAATGAAACAAAAGCGTTTTGATAAGAAATAACTTATTACATTGCGAACCCAACACTCTCTATTAATAGATTGTTCTTAAAACCGTCTTCATCTTCAATCTCCTTAGATATATTTTTAAAATATCGTTCTTTTACATTTAAAAATTTGTTTTCCAGATTAAGAATAAATTCTCAGGTATGGAAAAACAGATGCCTGAAAAAATGTGTGAAATTACCTAAATTTTCCGAAATAAAATAGCAAAAATAATTTAAAATTTAAAAATTGTGGTGCCCAGATATAAAAATTTAATAAAAAGCTATCGATTTGGCAAGCGATGTGAAGCTTGCTTTTATTTTTTTTAAACTTTTGTCTAAGATAAAGCGATTGTTGACAATCACTAGACATGTTACTACTCAAATTCCACCATAATGGCAACAAGATTGATTATACATATACTGGAATGCCTAAATCTACCAAATTGTCACAAACTTTGCTGAGTTAAAAAATATAGAGGCTTTTGGATGCAATAACTGGATACAGAAAATAAGCATAAAAAAAATTTTAGTGCTATTGCTATAAATTTGTGGCATGCAGATGTGAAAAGTTCATATCGGATATCATATGGTGACTCGGTCAAAAATGGACCGATGAAGACCATATTGAGCCCAATTACGAATATTCTCAAAGAATTTTTTCTCATGGGAAATACTTTTCTTGAGAAAAAAATCCTCCAATTGTGAATTCCGCGTGAACCCCAAAAATGAATATGTGGCAACATCGAATTTCGAAGCCAACTGGTTTTGCTTATTGACAATTAATTATACCCTATACCACTATGTGGTTTGGGTATAATGACTTTGTGCTGCTGTTTGTAACAACCAAAAATATTTGACATAGACCCAACTTTTATTATACCGAACGAATCAGAATCACTTTTTGAATCGATTTAACTATGTTCGTCCGTCCGTCCGTCTGTGTGTCCATGTAAACTTTGTAATCAAACTGCAGGTCGCAAATATGAATATATTTTGATGAAATTTGGTATATAATCTCTCATCGACCATGGGATGAACATTGTTGAAATTGGTGAGAATCGGTCCATGTTCAGACCTAGCCCCCATATAAATGACCCCTATAAAATCGACATAAATTGCCATAAGATCCAAATTGTCGTATAGATCTTAATCAAATTGGGTTTGTATGTGTTTATTATATACATTAATGAATAGTCCAAAAACGGTCCCTATGAGACAACTCTTGGTCATAGGCCCCATATAGAGCTGCTTCCCGATCTTCACTTAAATCTATCAAAAAACAAAAATATTGCACTGATTCATCTCAAATTTTGTTTGTATATATTTTCGCAAAATACAAGAGACTTTACCAACCATGGTCAGGATCGGTCCATTTTTGGACCTAGTCCCCATATAGACATAGCATCCGATATGAACTTTTTCATATCTGCAGCCAAAAAAATTAATAACAATTCCACTCAAATTTGTTTTATGCTTATTTTCTATATCCAATTAGTTGGGCCTAAGAGATAGCGTCTCTAAACGCATGGTATAGGGTATCGTATAGTCGGTCTAGACCGACTATAATTTTCTTACTTGTTTTTTATTATTTTTGTGTGTGCAAACGCAAACAAAATTATTAGAAAGAAAAATTAAATAAAAAAATGATGCGAGCACTTATAAAGGAAATTGGTGTTGTAAAATAACAACAACGAAATAGCCAGAGGATTGCTAGAAGACAATTGCGGAATAAATCTATGAAAACTGCAATCAATGCCTGAATTGGTCTGAACATGCACCGATTTTCTACAAAAGCTCAAGTAACAAATTCCATTTAAATAAATATTCATATTTTCGAACTGTAGTTTGATTTCAAAGTTTACATGAATACGTACACCGACGGATGGACTGACAGATGTCCGGATGGACGGACATCGCTAAATCGATTCACAAAGTACCCCTGAGCCAATCGGTATATAAGAGGTGTTTTTTTTAGAGGTTAAAAACTTTGAGTTTGTTGCATTGCTTTATTTGACAACCGATTTAACAGCTGATGATTGCTTCTTGTTTAGTTTGGTTTGCCATTTCATCATGGGTAGACTTGCGAGCAATGCTTGTAAATTCTTGAAATTTTCTATCAAAATAATTGTTCTCTTCGTCAAAGTTATCCTGCACTTTGTCCATTTTATGGTAGTCATTATCGTCCATCAGATTTTACGAAATTATCCTAGTTTACGAGCTCTTAAGATTCAACAGTGCACGCTACAAATAATATACTATATAATTGTATTATTTTCTTTGAGGTTATGTAAAGTCACCCGTCTACACCGATAAACCAGAGAGACTTGAACACCTGGAAATCGCCATTCTATGACTAATTGGAGAAATACAGTCGCGAAAAGTGTATGGAAATTGTAGTTCAAGATTGCGCGATGGCCCAAATCATATCTAAATATTAATGGCGTAAAATTATCTATCCAATGAAGCCAGTTTAATTGATTTTAAAAATAGTTTTCTCTGGTTTGTTTTAGTTTAATGTTCTGTAAATCTAAAAAACACCCGTAAATGGTGGTCTGGGTTAAATATTTTTGGTAGTTCAACATCAGCACAAACTCATTATACTCTGAACACAGAGTGGTGTAGGGTATAAAAACAGTTTATCAAAAACAAGGTGGAATAAAGGATGCCAGAAAATTCATTTGAAATCTAGAAGTTTATATTTTGTTTTTTTACATTTTCTACAGCTGAATAAATGCTTTTTGATTTGCTATACTAATTTTTTAAAGGAATGTTTCGCTTCAAACTCGTAAAATTAAATTTTACTAGAAATTCAGTTTTTAATGCGATATATTTCACTTAACTCTTATATTGTGTTCAGTATAGATTTTAAATTTTGAGCGGTTGTTTCTGAAAATACTGCTGAAAATACCGTAGATTTTGTTCAGGGACGCTATTTTGAAACCTTATCTATATTGAAGACGCAAGGAACAACAACAAAAAATGAGTTGCGAATTAAGAACTTAGCAAAGATGATTGTTCAAGTTATTATCAAAAACAAAGATATGTCCGTCACTATGGTACAATGATGCAACGGACGGAAAGTTTTGAAAATCCGCTCGAATTCAAACGCGCCAAAAGTAGCAGAAAACCAAATAAAGTAAAAAATAACTAGATCAAGAAACTTCTGTGAACTTTAAGAAAAGAAACATTATGTTGATAAGGATAACGAAGCGTAAGTAAAAGCAGATTTCGGAACGCTTTCTCTGTCCACAGTATTATAAAGCTTTTGAAGGAGAGCTACTTCCAGATTCGGAAACTTCTATTGACGTTGAAAAGTTTGGATCGCAATATCTTGTTTGTCCAGCTATCTGTCAATGCTATTAATGCACAGGTGTACAGAGAAGAATGATTTGTAAGTCGTTTTATGCAAACTAACGATGGAGTTTGCTTTTTGGCCATTAGAAAGATATTAGGCTCTGATAATAACCTATTTAAATAAGAGTAAACAGACTTCTTAATGTCGTTAAAGATTTTGAAAGAAGAAAAGGAAAGAAAAAGCTGATATTATTTTTGCTTAAATATAATTTTATGAAATTAAAAAATCAATAAATAGCAAATAAATTATATATGCCTACTTTCAAATGAAATGAAACATTCTTTTGGTTTTTTTTTTTTTATAATAAGGCCCGTTTCACAATTAGAAGGTCTCTTATAAGGACGGACTGTACCGTAGGAATACTTTCTAAACAAACTGTGTAGTTAGTGAAGAGAGTACAAACATCAAGAGAATTTTTTTTAACTAACGGTACATATGTAGAACAACTATAACAAAACTGTAAGAGTTGCATAAGTATGTGGTCAATTACTAAAATCATAGTTGCCAGTGTCGTCAGTGTTTTTTCGTAGTTATAATTTATTGATCTGACCAAGTTCAAATTATCTCTATATGTGACCTGGCATATGAAACCACCTAGTGTGTCAAAACAAGTTTTTGAGTAAAACGCAATAAAAGATTCCCGTCTCTGTTGCATTTTCATAGTGTGCGCGTTCTCATTTCAATGTTGAATTTTTGTTTTGATTTGTTTGTTTTTATTGATTTTTATCATTTAGTGCTAGAACTCAGAGTATGTTTTAATTATTGTGAAAATTTCTCGCGAGTGTGATGAATTTGATCAACTGGGTTCTTACTAATTTATATATTTGCATTTTTACGTTACTTTCCGATGTTTTTGAGACTTGCGAGCAGTTTCATATGAAAATTTAAGGTTTTTTTTACATACAAATCCAAAGAAAAAGTGAAGTCATGAAATTTGACACACTAGGTTGGTTTTCTTAAGCAGGGTTACTTATACTATCGCAGAGTAGTAATGAAAGAAACCGGGATGTAAATTTATCATAGTCTTTAAATTGTACACAATTTTGGAAAAAATCGAAAAAAGACTCGTATTTCATGCAAAGCCAGCAAGCAACTCGTTCATGTTAGTAATCGGCTTTAGGATGTTGGTGAACGAAAATGTGTCAAAGGCAACCATCTAGAGGACTTCAAAACGTAACAAAAATATACAATTGGAGAAGCAAACAAGTAAGAAAATTATAGTCGGTCTAGACCGACTATATGATACCCTATACCATGGTTTAGAGACCCTATCTTTCGGTCCAACTACTTCGATATAGAAAATAAGCATAAACCAAATTTGAGTGGGATTTTTATTAATTTTTTTGGCTGCAGATATGAAAAAGTTCATATCGGATGCTATATCTATAAAGGGACTAGGTCCAAAAATGGACCGATCCTGATCATGTTTGGTAAAGTCTCTTGTATTTTGCAAAAATATGTACAAACAAAATTTGAGAAGAATCAGTGCAATATTTTTGTTTTTTAATAGATTTAAGTGAAGATCGGGAAGCAGCTCTATATGGGGTCAAAGGGATCATTTTTGGACTACTCATTAGTGGATGTAATGAACGCATACAAACCCAATTTGAGTAAGATCTATATGCCAATTTGGATCTTATGGCAATTTATGTCGATTTCATATGGGTAATTTGTATGGGGGCTAGGTCTGAACATGGACCGATTCTCACCAATTTCAATAGCGTTCATCCCATGGCCAATAAAAGATTATATACCAAATTTCATCAAAATATATTCATATTTGCGACCTGCAGTTTGATTACAAGCTTTACATGGACACACAGACGGACGGACGGACGGACGGACGGACGGACGGACATTGTTAAATCAACTCAGAAAGTGATTCTGATTCGATCGGTATAATTAAAGATGGGTCTAGGTCAAATATTTTTGGTTGTTACAAACAGCAGCACAAAGTCATTATACCCAAACCACATAGTGGTATAGGGTATAAAAACAGATTGCTAAAATAACACAGCGCCACACAGAAGCCAGAGTTAATTTTTAAATTAAAAATAAAGCCATCAATTAGAAAAGAGTAAGTTTAACTACTTTTCCGACGAAAAAAATGGAATTTGAATGGGCTAAATGTTTTTCGAGGCCCTTGGCGATGATATCCGGAAGGCAACTTTCCGTTTCACAAAACGTAATTGTGGTAGCTGAAGCATAATGATGTGAAGGCATTTTTAGCTGATGGTTGTTTGTAACCTCAAATAACATCTTGTCGGATGAAGATTACAGACTACATATAATGCCTCGTGAAAAGTCTCGTGCCTTTTTAGGGGAAAAATGTGACACATAGTGGTGTGTTCAACACGATAACGCTCGAATCCATGGAGGTGGTGGTAAATTTTATCCTCTTGTACTGTTTTTTTTTTTTTTTTTTATATAAAAGAAGGTTTGTGAAATAAATAAGTAAATGCCTATTTTGTTGAAATTAAAAAAAAATAAATTTTTAAAACAAAAAATAATTATGAAGAAATGTTTTTTATTCATATTTTTTAGTAAAATTAAAAGGGGTAAAATTTATTTTCACGTCACTGACTATCTCCCAAAATTTCACCTACATAGTTAAAGGTTAACCGAGAAACAACACAGTGATTTTTTATTAAACATCATAACAGTGGCTGTCATGCTCAGCAGATCTTAACCCCATCGAAAATTTGTGGAGCATCTTGACACATGGACTGTATAGATGTAATCGACAGTTTGAATCAACTGCTAGTTTAATATCTATTCCACAGGAAGAGTGGCAAAAAATTTACACAAACACAATTAACAGTTTTGTTGCAAGTATGGAAAAATGAATTGAAGATGTTTACAATAAGAGTGATTTCAATATTATTTTTTCCAAAAATATTAACATTTCTTTATTTCTCGTCAAAAAATCTTGATGACCTAAGAATTGCGAAGCACTTGTTTTTTTTTTTTGTAATTGTTAATTAATAAATGTACAGCTAGTCAAAAATTATTTTTTTTTTGTTGCTTCATTCTTCGAATATATACAGTGTGTCTAGAAAGTAGTCTTACGTTATAATCCATCGTTCCGGAGATATAGTAAAAAAATTGATTGACCTTAAAATTTTGAAATGCATCTTAAGTTAATAAAATTTATTACAGGAGTATATATAGTAAATACAGACTCCTATATTTTTTGTAACTCGAGGAAGGGGGTTAAATCCAATTTTTTCGGAATTCGTTTTTTGTTTTGTTAAACATAATTCTATATGTTGCTACCTAGAAAAAAATTCATTAAAAGTGTTTCTATATTCCGTCATAAAATTAACCATGAAAGTTCGATTTAGGAGAAAATTTAACAATTTTCTGTAACATTTTACAGCGAAACTGTAGTAACTTAATTAAAAATCAAATTCTGAGAGACTCATAAAACGTGTCCTCAAAAAATTTCTTCCTGTTATGAAATATTTACAGGTATCTTTTATCCATATCTAAAGAAAATATTTTCGACTAAAACTTGAAATTTTTAAAAATATTTGAATGAAATTATTCCACAAAAAAATGCACATGTAAATTTTCGCTACTTCTACTTCGAATTTGTATATGAATTTTCAACATAGGTGCATATGACCAATATCTATCTCTTCTCCTATATAATTATTATTATTTATTATTTAACGCTCTAATCGCTTTGTATATTCAATTAACAACACTAGAATGAAAACTTTTAAATTTTCAACAAAAGGTCTTTATTGCTGTACTTTGCTTAATGGCGAAATCTTACTGAGATGACTTAACTTCCTGGACCCATATTAGTGATTTTATTTGGTTTTGCACATACACATTTAACAAAAGCTCTTTTCAAGTACATGCTACGAGTTAAAGAACTGAAAAGCATTTCTTTATATTTACCATTATGACCAGAATGACCTTCAGATGTTTCTTTATGTTCTTCTTGTTTACTGGCATTATCTGGACCATTGTATGGTCCGCCGGTTTCGTAGGTAATACATGACCAATGTTTACAACATTCGTCATCAGGTATGGGTACTAAACGGGCCTGTGATATATGACAACCCAAATCGGCAGGTGGCAGAGCTAAGACAGGCGGACAAGCTGGACGGCACTCTACTTTACCATGTTCGCAATAACAATGTTGTTCACAACCTAATTGATTTTGGGTAGGAAAGATGTAAGGGAATGAATGGTGTGAAGTTTTGTAGGGCTGTTGTTTTTTTTTTTTTAATGGTTTAAATTTTGAAAACCTTACCTGTCAAATTGGTAGGTATTTGAGACCAATTTTCAAACTCTTGGCCCCGGTAATTACAAGTACCATTATCTACACAACGCATACTATCCGGACAACAGTTAGGTGACTCGGGTTTGAAATTAGCGGGTTCCGGTTCCCATTGTAGGCAGTGAGGATTTAAGACCTCCAGGCCGAAGGAAGAAGGACATTGCAATTTAGCACAGTGTACTCCTTCGCGTGTACAGATACACAATTGATCACAGCCATCATGGAACTGTTTGCCATCAGAATATTTTTGTCCTTTAAATTCACATGTTTCTTCCGAAATAGCACCATCTACATCTCGACCTTCTTGGAAACCGTAACTATCATCACCTATAGAATTATGGGCTGTCGGAGGAGAAGCTGTTTGTTCATGATCATCTAATGTAACATCGCATAATTCCAGTTGACAACAGACATCTTTTGGATCCTTAACAAATACACATTTATCGAGACGCGTATGATTACGTTCGGGACATCTGGGTCTGCAATTCATGACACCACCATCGTCACAATGACATATTTGTTCACAAGCAATTTCTAAACGTTCACGGAACTTGTAAATACCACCGTTATAATAACAATCAAGACGTGTTTTATGTGTTGAAGCTACATTTGATTGTTTTATTTGTTGTTGTAGTAGTGAATGTAGTTTTGAAATTGGATTTGTTTTGCGATGTATATAAATATATATATGTATATATATTTTTTAAATGAAAATGAAATGAAATTCAAAAACGAGATTAACATTTAATAAAAAGCATGATTATAAGCTTTATGAGATGAATATATGAAATAAAACCAAAGTTTTCTTGTATTTGAATGAAACTAATGTAAATTGCAGGTCGATCTCTTCTGTTTCTCTACTCTACTTCTCTTCTATGTAGATATTTTTTTATCTTTAAGAATACTATACCGTTTATATTTTAATATTCCCTCACTTACCATTCGTTGAATCAGCTGTTTGTAGCGATGATGCTTGTGTAGGCAAAAACACTTCCTCTGCTGAGGCACATTCCATCGTAGCACAACACTCATCATCATCTACAGCAATTTCACGACAATTGGTTTTTTCTGGATTCATCATTGAGCCGCGCTTAAATTGTTTATCCATACAGCGCGGTGAACAAATCCATTCACCACGATTACACGTACAACGTTCATCACAACCGTGTTCTATAGTTTCACCATTCTGTAAATGATAAATAAATTAAGAAAAGAAAATAATCAATAAGTATGTCAAATTATTTGTTTGTATATACAAAATAATTGTAAAATTCATGCTCTATTCTTAGGAAATTACTTAAAAAACATATAAAAGCAAATGAGGAAAATTTTCAGTGCATAAAATAGTGTGATGGTTCTATTACACTTATTTGCAGTAAAAAGATCTTTAATTTTTTTTTAAGTATCACGAAAAAAGAAAACATTTGCCAACCATCCATAAAATAAAACCCAAACTTCTAAAAATAATATTTCATCGTCTGTTTCATTTAATTAATTTATTTATTTTTCTCTGTTGATAATTCTGCACTTTATATTTATTATTTCATTTTAAAATCTTTTTTCGATACAACTAAAATTATTTTTAAAGGGAAATAACTATTAGTATATGTAATCACGATAACAGCAACACAATTAAAATTTTTTTTTTAATTTTTCGTAGACTTACATATAAAATCTATTTATATAGCCTATATTAATGAATCATTTTCTTTATATTGAAACCTTACATTGCCGGTCATATAAATGAGGAATTTAATTAGTCAAACTTCTGTTAAACTTCTTTTAAATCGAAGAACATGCTTTTAATATAAGAAGAAATAATGGAGGGTTTATTGCAGTTAGCCCCATTATTGGTTCGACAAAATCTACAAAAAAAACACCTCCTAATGAAAATCGTAAGACGCAGCGTCTCCAATTTCCGCAATTATGCTATAATTTCTTCCACGACATAAGAAAGTTGGAAATATTTTTGGAAAGAAAACACACCAGACAAGAGGTAGTTATGGTATCTGTGCCATAACAAAAATTGAGGCTATCGATTAGGTTTTGAATTCTCATGAATTTGGATTTGTGATCAAAACGTGGAACTAACTATTATGGAAAATTTCTGAGGAAGTTTTAAACGACACTATAAGGGAATCCTGGCGCTTAATTTCTCTTGGAGTCCCCTTAACATTCTATGCCTAACCGAATATTTGAAAAAACGGGATTGGTAGCCACCACTAACGACTTAGTTTTATTTCATTTAATCGTTTATTAAAGGAAAACAATGTTAAGACATGCTTTTATACGATTTCACGTTATTCTCGAAAAATAAAAATCACATCATCTATAACTTGGTTAAATAAAATGTTGTCATTCATTTTTCGTAAATGTTAGTCGGGAAGTTGGTGAACATTGAATTGCAAAGATCCGTCTCAAATAAACAAACAGACAAATAAAGTTAAATAAAAACACATACAAAGCAGAGATATTTAATTAATTTTTTTGTAGACTTATATTATATTTCCTGATTTAAGTGACCTTTAAAAAACTGTGTTTTGCTTTCCAACAGGTAAGAAAATTATGGTCGGTTTAGACCGACTATATAATACCCTTTGCCATGCGTTTCTAGAGTTGCTCTTCGATATAACTTTCCTGAAGCAATAACTGGATATAGAAAACAAGTATGAACATTACAGTCGGTCTAGACCCTATACCATGCATTTAGAGAGGGGGTCTCGGGTCCAACTAATTGGGTATAGAAAATAAGCATAAATCAAATTTGAGTGGCATTGTTATTAATTTTTTTCCCTGCAGATATGAAAAAGTTCATATCAGATGCTATACTTATATGGGGATTAGGTCAATAAATAGGCCGATCCTGACCATATTTATATAATCACAATATGAAAAAAAACCTAAGCAAAAATTTAGTTTTTTTTTTATAGATTTAAGTTAAGATCGGTAAGCAGCTTTATATGGGTGTTATGGCGATTTAACTCGATCTCATAGGGTCATTTGTATATGGACTAAGTCTGAGCATGCACCGATTTGTAGCGTTTGTCATAAGGTTGATAGAAGCTTATATACAAATTTCATCAAAATATATTTATATTCGCGACCTGTAGTTTGATTACAAATATTTTTGATAGTTACAAGCAACAGCACTAAGTCATACATACCCTGACCAATTCGTAGTATGGAGTATAAACTGAATTTTAGTGTTATTTTTATTAGATTAGATAAGATTTAGATTAGATTTATTTTTTTTTGTAAATAAAATATTTAAAATTATATTAACAAAAATTTTTAATTCATTAAATCATTGGAAGACATAACTTTAAATGTTGTGTGTCTGATTGATTTATTGATTTTTTTTTTTGTAAATTAAATATTTAAAACTATAAAAATTTTTTATATGATTAAATCATGGGAGGACATAACATTGAATGTTGTGTGCCTAATTGGCATAATAAAATGATATAAATTATAATTTGAATAATGGTTTTAAAATTATAATTATCTAGTATTAAGATTCCTCTAGCTATCGAAATTCAGAAATATTTAATTTTTAAATATGTATAAGAGCATGTAATTATCTGTATTCAAAACTTTATCGTTTGTAAGAAATCTTTTTCCAAAAAAGGGAGAACGGTACCCCAAAAAAATTGGGCATCTGCCTATAATTTGGCAGATAAAGTTATACCGTTATGGCATGGACTTTGTCATGGATTTTAGTGGCATCTACTGGGTGGATAATAACATAATTTTTAAAAAAGCTAGAAAAGTTATTGCATTTATAAGGGAGTACATGTGTCTCGTAAAGAAATTTTACCATACTGTTTAGGTTAGCAATATTATGTGAAACCAATCGACAGATTTATAATTGCTAATTGCTGGATAAAGTATTTGATGCAGCAGCACTTGGAATGGAATTTTGGTAGTCTCTCACCACAATATTACAATCGCAAATTACTTTGGACAATAGTTTTTTTAAAAATTCTGCATCCGTCTTCTTTCCTGCAATCATTGATGTGATGATCCCCAATCGAAATTTGATGTTCTTATCTGCTAATTTCACATTTTTACCTATTTGGCGTAAAAATAATCTATTGTTGTGTTCATCTTTATAAATAAAAACTACAGAAACTGTCCTTTTGATAGAACAGAAATAACTTCCATAGGTGTATAGAGGGTGAAGAGAAATGACTTTCCAGAAGCAAATTTTCGGGCTTCATCCACATTAGCGGAGACCTTCAGGGTGTTAGTACACATTTTATTAAATTCATCGAGTGCCTGCGGCACAAATTCGTTTGTAAGCCTATTTAAAATAATAATATTGTTATGTCTACTAGCTTTGTCAATTGACTCCAGTCTACTCTTAACACTTTGCAGTTCTATCTGTAGGCGAGTGTTTTCAAGACACAATTGTTGAACCTCTATAGAAATGGGGACAAGATCATCTTTTCTTAGTTGTTCATGAAACACGTCCCAAGAAAAACAATTCATATTGGCAGGGGAAATGAGAGCGGCAGTTGCAGATGTGGTTGCTGTTCCTTCATCATTTCGGTGCATTTTGTTGTAAACGGAATGTTTTTTTTGAGTATTATCGGCAAAAAAAGTCTGACAATGTTTGTTGCAGACTCCTTTTGGGTGCATCCATAAAATGTATAGTTAACTCGCCACGAATTAAAAAAAAGGGAATGGCAACCCTGTTAAATATAAGCAAAACAATTTTTTAAAAATTTTTATACCATTAACATAAATCGATAAACATAAATCGTATAAAAATTTGTAAAAAAATTGTTTTGTTTACATTTAACAGGGTTGCCATTCCCTTTTTTTTAATTCGTGGCGTGCAGATATGAAGAAGTTCATATCTGACGTTATTTTTATATATGAACTGGGTCAAAAGCTGGACCAATTGTGACCATATTTAGTAAAGTCACTTTTTTCTAAAACATATAAACCAAATTTGAAAAAAATCTTTTTAATATTTTTGTTTTTTGATGGATTTTAAAGAAGGTCGACTTCAGAAAGGATCTATGGACCATATTTTTTCGAAAACGACCAACAAGTTGCGGTAAATGTGAATGGCATCCATAACAATGATTGAAAATTTGTTAAGGCCAGGTGTAGATAACAATCCGGAATTGTGGTGCCAACAAGATGGAGCCACAGTTCACTGACCACTGCTTTAAACTTAACAGACATACACCACTATATTTTCTTCACTACACCAATTAATAACTATTTCAAAAGCAAAAAGAAAAAGTAAGAAAATTATAGTCGGTCTAGACCGACTATACGATACTCTATACCATGCGTTTAGATATAGGAAATAAGCATAAACCAAAGTTGAGTGGGATTTTTATTAATTTTTTTAATATTTTTTTTTTTTTTTGATATATTTAAGTGAAGATCGGGAAGCAACTTTCTATGGGGCCTATGACTAAGAATTGTGCAATAGGGATTATTTTTGTACTGCTGATTAATGGATGCAATGAACACATACAAACCCAATTTTATTAAGATCTATATGATAATTTGGATCTTATGGCTATTTAGGTCGATCTCGTAGGGATCATTTGTATGGGGACTAGGTTTGATCATGCACCGATTTTCACCAGTTTAAGTAAAGTTCTTCCTATGACCGATAAAAGCTTACATACCAAATATCATCAAAATAGATTAATATTTGCGACCTGTAGTTTGATTACAAGGTTTACATGGACACACAGACGGATACAGAAAAACAGTCTAAATCAACTCAGAAAGTGATGGCCTAGGTCAAATATCAAAACTATCAGAGTGTATATCTGACAGTTGATAGTTTCTGAAATACAATTGCTAATTTTCTGCAAAAAATTGGTAATGAGATACGGTTAGCTGTAACTACGAGTATTTACTTATTTAAGAACAAGAAGGGTCTTTAGTTGTTTCTTAGATATACAGTTAATGGTGGTCTTGAAAAAAATAACCAACTACTATTTGGAATTAATCAGTGTTTAGTGTTAATCAGTGTTAGTCTTTCGATCCGATTTTAAATTAGTTGTTTGATTATTCTAGTAATTATTTGAAGAATTTTAAATAATTACATTAGAACACCAACAACAATTAAGGAGCTACCCCTTATCAAAATCAATTTGTATCAATTTGTATCCTTTTTGTGAAATTATTTTCATACAATTTTTTTAAGTTAAAAATTATTGCAATAATTGTAAACTTTATCACAGCTTTTAAATCAATCTCTTAATA
The DNA here is from genome assembly GCA_963682025.1 of Cordilura impudica. Classification (NCBI taxonomy): domain Eukaryota; kingdom Metazoa; phylum Arthropoda; class Insecta; order Diptera; family Scathophagidae; genus Cordilura; species Cordilura impudica. The sequence continues at coordinate 252,786,719 of OY821517.1, forward strand.
TGCATTAACACACATTTCAAGTTATTCAAGTCGATAAAATTTAATTATCATCGACTATTTAAGGTCGTTTACTTTTTTTTACTATTGTTGTTGTTTATTATTGTATATGTTACATATAATTGTATTATAATTAACTTCAATTTAATAATCACATTAACGCTAAATCAACATGCTACAATGTAATTAAATTTAACTAAGAAAAAACAATAACAACAAGTTACTAGTTGGTCATTGAATTTATTGCCTACATTGCCTAAACACAAAATGTAACATGAACAGGTAAACGTACTTTGAGCCACAGAAAAAAAAAACACGTGTGGCATGAGCACCAAGTAGATAAGAGAAAAAAATTTAGTTAACAAATATAAGAAAGTGAAAGTAGTTATTACACATTTTTTAGCCAAAAAAAAAATGCAAATTGTTTTTTTTTTTTTTTTGTTGGTCAGCAAGACATGTTTCTCTTTATATACCTCCTTTTTATATGTTAGTTATTTTGGGTAACTAAAAATCTTATTAATATTTTATACATGCCAATTTTTATATTTACATATTAATAACTACACTAGTCATAATTACCCAAGACATAACAGACATGCAAGCAGCAGATGACTTGTGTAAAGAAAACCAATGTAGGTGATTAAAAACATAAAATCATTAATCTTTTCGTGTTTTTGAAATTCTCTCCTTTAATAAAGGCCATACAATAATTAAAAAAAATTAACAATCAATTCCTATTACAGTAGGGCTTCACATTGCCACCGCCTTTGGTTGATAATTTCGAGTAAATATTAACATTACTCACTAACCAAATTAGGTTAACATATTTCATTTTCGTTTTCTTAAACATATTATTATTTAAATAATTATGTTCATCAAAATCACAAACAATAGGTACATTTTAAACTACTACCCAAACATTCAAAGAAGAAACAACCAACCAACACTCTTAATAATATTAATGACACCCTATATAGACCGGTTATGAGATCAGTTGCTTATGATTTTTTTTTCTTTTTTTTTGCATTTGGTAATATTTAACATTTTTTTTTGTTTTTATTCCAATTTTATTAAACAAAACCCGGTTGCAAAAAAATAAATATTAATAAAAGTGGAACGAATAAGCCGCACTAAATTAAACAATATACTAGAGAAACATTAAAAAAAACTTAATAAAACAAAAGCAGGCCAACACTAAGTCAGATAAATAAAACACTTGCATTAGACGATTGTAAGACAACCAAAAGAAAAGTATACAAAAAAATACCATATACCCGTAGAGTGCATAATGTTTAAAATTTTTGTTAAAAAATAAGAAAATTATACCATTCACACATTAAGGAAATATGCATTCACTTTTTTTTTCCCAGTTTAGTTACAAAATATTTTAATGTTTATTATAAAATGTTCGCAATACATTACAAAACAATGAATAAATACCTATCAGAGAAACTTGAAAATCGATTATAACAATGCCAAAACTATTTAACAAATTATAAAAAATATTGTAAATTTAAACAATTAATTATTAATTAGTGTGTCATTTTGTTTATTACAAATTAATTTATGTGTTTAAGCTGAGCATAAATATTCATTTAAAAAATAAATATTAACTCATTGACTCATTGCATATAAACTAAAGACTAAAGACACATACACGCACGTAACACTTTAATTGAATAATAAATTGTAGAATATTAATACGGAAATGTATTGAACAAGATAAAATGCCAACAATAACATATTACAAATCGACATTTGTTTTCTATTAAATATTTACAGTTTTTTTTTAACCCATTTTAATATTGGTTACAAAGTTTCTTAATGCGTCTTTTTTTAGTTAGCTAAACATTATAAGAGATTTGTGTCGATTCTTGAAAACATGCATATTTAATGGATTGAAAAAAAAAAAATTAAAAACTAAACCCTAGTGACTTTAATTAGATTTGGCTCTTAACTTGAATTGATTCATTAGGACAAAGATGTTCTAATTCATTAGAGGGTTATTTTATTTAAATAAAAAAAAAAAACGTATTCAACTTAATCTATTTACAATGTTTAATCATTTAAATTCTTACGAGTAGAATAAATTATAAATTAAGAAATAATAACGATTCATAGCATTTAATAACTTAATAACATATATAATGATATTAATGTATTTATTGTCTGTTTTACAATGATCTGTAAACTGTTGCAAAATTTTCCTAGAAGAGATTATAAGCAATAAGTAAAGAATTTTGAATATCAAGAATGTAAGTGCATAAACAGAAGTTAATTCTAACTGGTACTCGTCAGTAATTTAAATAATGCTCTTTAAATGTAATTAACATTAAATATAATTCCAAACAGACCTTTTAATAACACAAGTTTCATGAAAAAGTTTAATTAACGTATGAATTATTTTAATTAAAAGTTACAAGTAAGAGCGTTGAGTTCGGCTATGTCGAGTTTCTGATGTCCTCCGTCTGTGTCTGAAACTCAATATTATAAACAATGATAGGTACGGTTACCATTTAAATATAGTTTTCAGTTGGATTTAAAGTTTAAAGTTAAAGTTTTATTTTTTGACTAATATTTGTTATAACTAGCAGACCCCAGCCCTCGAAATTCGAGTGCAAATTATAAGAAATTTTTTTTTTATATAATAAAGACCATAAAGGAATGCTAATCAATTTTAGACAATTCACAATTCAACGATTTTTAAATATTAGTTTATATCAAACATGATTTTTCAATTCAACACAAATATTATTGTGAATGAAGAAAACAAACTAATTTTTTTACAAACACATTAACAAACTTAATAAACGCACACACAGCATTGTGTAATTTTATGTATGTTTAGTAGCAACTTGAAATGAGCAGAATTCCAAAAAAATGTAAAATGTAAAAATTAAATTTCCTGGTGGACAGCTGAAAAGAAACAACTTTCAAATAAGATACGTTTGGTCAAAATCAGGAGAAAACTGTGGAACTAATCATTGTTCACAAGAAATCGTCTTACCTATTAATATTATAGATTTCTATGTGTATATTGTTTTTTTTTTTTTGTAACATAAATTAAAATAATGGGTCTTCATAGAAAGAATTAACTTATATCTGAAAAATTTCATAATTTTTCTATTATTAGAACAGAAAAGCTATCAGTTTATTGCATAGTGACAGACATGACATTCAGTCAATTTTCTAATCCAATATTATGCAGTAAAAGTTTTTCATTGTTCATAAAAATATACAAAATTATGCAGACGGACTTGAACAACATATTTACCATTAGAAAAGTGAGATAGTATTATTGTTATTAATAATTGGGGACAAAAAAACAGTCGTGATAGACATGACAACAAACAGACATCCTTTTAGGGGATGTTTGTAAAACACAGAAAAGCTCTGAAGTTATTTGCATGACAAATCAGAACAGTTGTTTATAGTTAATATAAGAGCTAGTTCATTAATAAAGCATATAAAAAACATGAATTTATAATAAATTATTGTAAAAAGAAGAATTTTGAAATGTGACAGAAATGACACTGCTTTGTGTTTCAAAATTACTTAACTACATTTTTCTTTTCTTACTGGAAAAATGCGGGTTATTAAAATATTCAAAAATACATATAAAAAACTATTGTCATATTTTCATGCCATTTAAACCCTTTTCTTTTTAAATGGTATCAGTAAAAATTCTTTAAATTAAAATTTTAAAATTGGACCTAAGGTTGACCTTATCATGGAAAAATCCTACTAAGATTCCGTCATACCCAAAGTCAAGGTAAGGGATCATACATTGGAATGTTATGAGAACTTGAAAATTATGCGATATTTAAAAAAAGAAGTTTAAATTAGTCAACTAAAAATTTTGCAAATTTTAGTTTTGTGTAATACAAAATACGATAAAAACAACTAAGAAATTATATACTTCCACATTCTAATAACACTGTACAACACAAAAAAAAAATTATAAGGTCCGGCCTATAAACTTTGATAGAGGAGACAAAAAAAAAAAAACATGTGTATCGGCGTTTTGAAAGTTTACATCTGAATTTCATTTCCCAGCTCTGGCACATTCTTATTATAAATAGGCATAAGAAACCATGTGACCCTTACATTTTAGGTATAAAATGTGTTCAGAAAAATTATGTAAAGTGTGACGGAGAACATTTTTTTAGAATATGTTAACCCTCTAACTCCTCCAGGTATGGGTCTTTTTTGTCTTTTTTTTAAAAGACCAAAAAACACCATTTAAACAGGGATTTAAGGGGGTTAAAATGTTCCGCAAAAATATTATCCATTACATTACAACAAAAACAATGAAAAGCAAAATAAAAAGAAAAATCATGTGCTTTATTTCTTATTGTACTGAAAACGTGTCAATTTGCGGTGCATATATTGTGAACATAATTCGTTTTGTGATTTGAGTGTTTTACTTAAAAAATGACAAAAAAAAATTAAAGTAAACAATTAAACTTTACGTGTACGATTTGTTTTGGAAAAAATGTCCAATTGTTTGGAAAAATTTGATTTGTTTAGCTATATCTGCGGTGAACATACTATACCGGAATATAAAGTTACGTTTTTCAATAGTAAAGTGGAAGACATTTATAAAAGGTATTTTGAGCTAGAAGTTTTTCCGGATGAACTGGGGACGCCGAAGCATTGCTGTCGCATTTGTTATAACGGCTTAGTTTTGTGGTCTAAAACTATGGTTTTATTTTTGAACTCTCACTGAAGGTCAACGAAGTTCAATGCAGTTTGGTATTCCTATGCGGTGGTTAGATCCACGTGAACATAATGACGCTACGTGCTACGTGTACCAAAATAGTCCTATATTAAAGTTGAATAGATATAGGCGAAAGAGTTTTGTATACAAGGCTTTATTATCAGGCATGCTTCCAGTTCCGCATTCTGACGAACTCCCAGTACCTTTGCTACAACTACGAAGTCCTAGTCATTATCTTGATGGAACAACAGGAACCCTTTATTACGCAGGTAGTGATTACACAGGAATTGAAGTTATCTCAAGACCAATATTAATGTCGCAAAAGCATTTACATGCATTGGCTCGGAGATTGAATCTGTCTAAAAACAAATCAAAAATTTTAGCTGCAGACTTAAAAAGTCTTCATCTACTTGAACCTGGTGTCGATGTTACCAGCTTTCGTAAGCGTCAAGACAGCTTTCTGTCGTTCTTTTCAGTAAACGATGATAACACGTTTGCTTATTGCAACGATATTAAAGGAATAATGAATGCAATGAATTTTGAGTATAACCACGAGGACTGGCGTACATTTATTAATTCATTTAAGAAGAGTCTAAAAGCTGTACTTCTGTATTACGATAATACCAAAAATCTTATTCAATTGCCTATGGAATGAACATTAAAGAAACCTATGATTCTATAAAATTAGTACTGGACTCCGTAAAATGAGTAGACCATAAGTAGCGGATCTGTTGCGACTTAAAAGTCGTTAGTTTCTTTTCAGGTATGCAGGCCAGATACGTTAAGTACGGATGGTTTTTATGCACTTGGGATAGCAGATGGAAGGGCGACCAATATTCCAAAAAACGATGGAAATTGAGAGCTGAAGGGACATTAGGAGAGCACAATATTGTTCATTAAGCATTGGTACCAACTGAAAAAATTCTCTTATCCCCAGTGCATATCAACTTGGTATGGTAAAAAACTTTGTTAAATTTTCTGAAAACAATGTTTCCAACATTAAGCGAAGCAAAGATTAAAGAAGGTATGTATGTATTCTTCAAGTCGTTATTATTGGTAAAAGCCTTAAAATTGGTTTCATACCAACAGGTGTTTTTGTTGGTCCAGATATAAGAACGCTAATGCAAAACTCTGACTTCGACGAAATGGTCTCACCAATTGAACTTGATGCGTGGAAAAGCATTAAGGAAGTGTTAAACAATGTCTTAGGCAAAAATCGTTCTCCTACTGCTCGAATATACGTAGACACCATGCTTAGAGCTTTTGAAAAACTAAGCGCTCATATGTCAACAAAAATTCATTTTCTAAATTCCCATATGGATTACTTTGACAACCAGTTGTCAGCAGAATCTGATGAGCATGGTGAAAAATTTCATCAGATATGCGCACCCATTGAAATATGCTGGACATTGTGGAATTGCCTAGAGCTAAAAAAAAATTAATTAGTGAATACTTCCTATCCAAATTTGCTATCGAAGGTAAAATAATAGAGATATTAGTGATTTTTTGTTAAATTTGAACAATTTTTTTTTCATGATAAATTTTTGGGGTACATACTTTAAAATAAAATTCTTAATAAATGCGAAATTAACCCTACGATCTTTATTGTTATGACTTATTTCTGACTTTCTGGTTGAATTTTCCGTTTTGGTGTATTCAGGGACTTATTTTTTAAAAGGACAAAAAAGACCCATACCTTGAGGAGTTAGAAGGTTAACATATTCCGTAACATTTTACATAAATTTGCTGAACACATTTTATACCTAAAATGTAAGGATCATATGGTTTCTTATGCCTATTAACAATAAGAATGTGCCAGAGCTGGGAAACTTGAACCCCTCCTCAAATGAAATTCAAATGTAAACTTTCAAAACGCCGATACACATGTTTTTTTTTGTCTCCTGTATCAAAATTTATAGGCCGGATCTTGTAATTTTGGAAAACATTTGATTTTGTTGTACAGTGTAATTTTGGAAAAGTAAAAAGTTTTGTAATAAATAAAAACCATCTTTACATGCTGAGATGAATATGTTTATATTTGCGGATACCTAAATAAGTTTAAACATTTAAATTAACATTTTATCAAATTTGTCTATCCCAGGGGTTCCCACACTTTTACCAGTCGAGACACACTATTAAAACCATATTTTTTTCGCGACCCACGTGTAAAAAACCAATGAAAGACATAAAAACTTTAATTTATATATTTATTAAAAAAATTGAAAACTTTAATTTATATGTATACATATATATATACATTTCAGCATATTAAAGAGGATACATGAGATGAATGAGCTTGTTTTCTATTTTTTGCAATAACATCTTCAACATCTACTTTTGTGTTTGTTATTTTCAGGCGAAGTGAGTTTGACAACTGTAATTTGTTTCGATATTTATTTTTTATTGAAATCATTGCCGAAAATCCAACTTCGCATATATATGACGTTGTGAAAGGAAGTAATGTTCTTACCGCTGCAGTGTGTAGAGTAGGATGTGTGTTCTGCACTGACAACCAAAACTGTAACAATTTTGTACGGTCAAAATTCAATTTTACAGCACTATCTTCATGCAACTCAATCAACTCTTCGTCCGCTTTTGTCGATATACCGGTAACTAAATCACTTTCAAATGGATTTATAACCCATGTATATTTCTCAAAATTTTTCACTTCTTCATAGAAATAAAATTCAAAATTTTCCATAAGTCTGTCCAAATGTTCAATTATTAAAGAAATTAAATCATTATCTGGTGTTACTTCATTTTCAATAATAAAAGTTTGGAATGTTTCAAAGCAGTCAAATTTATAATCTTGAACATTATTTTTCCACAACATAAGTTTTTTTGTAAAAGCTCTAATTTTACTATGAACCGAAAATATATCACTTCCATTTGATCCTTGTAATAGTAAATTTAATATGTTCAATTTCGAAAATATATCTGCTAAGTAAGTCGGTAAGAGTACATATTTAATATCGCGCAAAGCTGTTGTATACTCATTTTGTTTAAATTCATTTAAATATATTGCAACTTCTTCGCGAAGTTCAACAAGTCTTGTCAGGACTTTACCTCTCGATAGCCAGCGGACTTCTGTATGCAGAAGTAGAGATTTATGTAAACTTCCCATTTCTTCGCAGAGTTTTTGAAATAAACGTGATTGTAATGGTTTGCTCTTAATAAAATTTACAATTTTTATTGCAGTCGTCAAAACAGTATTGGGACTTTTTGGTATATTTTTGGATACTAACGCTTCTCTATGAATAGTGCAGTTAGTCCATGTTGCATTTGGACATTTTTGAAGACAACGTGTCACAGCACCATTGTTTTTACCACACATTGCTCGTGCACCGTCGCTACATATTCCGACGCAGTTTTTCCAATCAAGTTTTTTTAATGTTATATAATTGTCAAGCGTATCGAAAATTATTTCACCAGTTCCGCGAGTGATTGGTTCACAAAATAATATGTCTTCAAAAATCTCTTTGTTCCATATAAAACGAATGAAAACTATTAGCTGGGATAAACCTTGTACATCCGTTGATTCATCCAGTTGCAGCGCAAAAAGTCCACTAACCTGAATTCTATGGATAAGCTGATTTTCTACCCATTCGGACATTTCATCAATTCTACGAGCAACTGTGTTATTCGAAAGTGGAATTGAATCAACTTCTTTCAAGCTTTTTTCTCCATACATAACTCCAACAACATCTTTTATCGCTGGAAGTACTAATGACTCTCCAATGGTGTGTGGTTTACCAGATTGTGCAATTCGCAAACTAATGAGATGTTTCGTTTCAAAATGTCGTAATAATTTGTTAGGTCGCATACTTTCATTAGCAAGAACTTCTTGGCAAATAACACACAGTGGACGTGGATCATCTTCTTTATTATTCCATGTAAATCCAATTTTTAGATATTCAGAATCATATTTTCTTTTCCAACGTTTTGATGTTTGGATACTTGTTGAAGGATTCTCGCCAAATTATCTCTTATCTATTTTGGTTTCTACAGTGCTTTGTTTATCTTTTTCCTTTTCTTTTTCATTTACAATTGTTTGTTTTTGTGCAGCAGTTTTTTTCAACCATTTATCCATCGCGGCTATGATTCTTTAAAAAATTAACAATAAGGATTTGAAGACTTTTATTTATTACATGAAATACTAATTACTATATTTACAAAGTACTTACATTTGTTTTAGATTAAGTTTTTTTATTAACGAAACACTATTATTAACAATATAATTTTTCATTAACTACACAAAACAGTACTTGCTCCGGAAGAAAAATAACTTTTATGGTATGGTTGTCCGTTACTCGTGGTTGGTTGTACGAGTATGTTTCAATGTAAATCAGTGGTTGCTATGATGCGAATTATTCAAAATAAGTTTTAAATACAAAAAATTGCCAAGAAGTTTAAATTTTCAAACACCTAAAAACATGCTTTTGCCATAAATATAATCCTATACAAATAAATATTGGGGCAAGTTAACTAAAATCAAATTACTAATGGTGTTTCATTTGTGGCAAAAATGTTACACATTTTTCCCACTTCACACTTTTTTCTATTCTTGTGTTCTTTACTAAAAAAAAAGTCAACCTTGCGAAAGGGTAACGTATTCTTTTCTAAAAATGTCGCACTATATATATGTGAAAAAGGTACATTTTTCGCACTCTAAAAAAGCAGAGGGTGAGAATAACACGATAAAACAGCTGACATTTGTATTCTTTATAAATGTGTATTTGTGTGAATAAATAAAAAAAAAATTTAAAAAATTAAAAAAGGAGTAAAATTTCTTGTTTTGTTTAAAATAATTTATTAATATGGAAAATATCAATGTTTTTTTTTTTAATTTTTTATTCTTTTTTTGGTGTTCAAGAATGAGAACGTCAAGAAAATCGGCTGTTCATTAAAAAAATGTTGTAAAGTTGTAATTTCACGTTCTATTCTGACCATTAAAAACAACATCTTAAATGGGTGAGGCAAACATTATAAAAATGTAACATTATAAAGTGTAAAATTTATTTCAGAAAAGAAAACACCATTAATATTAAAATAAATATTAAAATTTTTGGCGACCCACCTTAAGTTGGGAAACATTGGTCTATCCTATTAAAAAAAAAAACAGATTTGTAACAGTAATAAAGAATATTTTCAAAATTAAATATAAAAGCTATCACAATTTTATTATTATTCCTAATCTTTCTAAGGTAAATATATCTTTTTGTAGAAATTCGCATTACATCTAAAGCCATTTTCTGAAATAAAAAGTGAAAATCATTTGATAAAATCCGATTCACTGGTTATCCGTCAAATATTTGAATATGTCGCTAACAATAACATGAGAATTAAAGAATAGTGCAAATTTTTTTTATTTCAGCTCTATGGGACATAATTTTTTATTAACTTTTCTTAAGCTTAGCTAGATTTTCGGTGATTTTATAGGAAAAATCTTAGAATGTGACCAATATTGAAGTACAACCTTTAAATGTATTTAATAGGAAATATATTTAAATTGCTGAAAATTTCTAGTCTGAGAGTTTATCTCCAAAATAAATATCTTGAGTCATAATATCGTGATAAATAGTATAAAAAAAATTGTAAAGTAGGAAAATTTGAAGTGTATTCAAACGAAAAAATTATAATATGGACATTTTTCTACAGGTTCAACTTTAGAGTTCTTCAAAGAAAAACTGCTTACAAAAAATTATGAAAATCAGATTAAATTTGTTTTTATTAAAATCTAAATTAACTAATTAAATACATTTAATAAAAGTACTTTTTTAATTATTTTTCTTTCGTATTGGCGAATTTTGGTATTTATTTCGGGATAACTTTAAAAAAATGTGGTAATACCTGCCAAAACTAAAATGACACAAAGTGTACAACCAAACATACACACTCATCGAACAAAAAGTTTTTTTTTATATTTTCATTGATATCTCGGGACTTATTGAACCGATTTTGATGATTTTAATTAGCAGCCTGCTCAGAATGTCTGTGACGTATAAAAATAAGTAACTCAGCTGATCTATTGAGGGCGTGGTCGTGATTTCTACAGACGAATAGACGGGCAGTCGGACATCGCTATATCAGCTCCGCTTGTTTTTAGGATCAAAAATATATATATTTTATGGAGTCCATAGTTCCTAATTATTATAAACGAAATGAACAAACTTAGACATATATACCCACTGCACACTGGTGTGGATGGTATAATTATATTGTCATATATCAATCTATGGTCAGAGCATATTGAATTTGTGCTGATGTTTGTAATTATCTAAAATACTGAACCTGTACCCATCTTCTTTAAACCGATCGATTAAGAATCACTTTTGGAGTCGATTTAACTATAGGTCGCAAATAGATATTTATGATGTAATTCGGGTTATTAGCCTTCGTTGGCCATAGGGTGATCGGTATTGAAATTGGTGAAAATCGGTGCATGTTCAGACATAGTCCACATACAAATGTCCCTATGAGATCAACTTAAGATCCAAAAGATCCTGATAATCAGGGTGTTGATAACACCCATTAATTTGTATTAACAAAAAATAACCCTAACTAGCCCCATAGTCATATTCCCCATATAAAGCTGCATCCTGATATTCACTTTATTGTATAAAAAACAAAAATTTTGTATAGATTCTTCTTAAATTTATTTTATAAATATATGTTTTTATGTAAAACTAGCTGGACCCGGCAAACGTTGTTTTGTCCTCAATGAATTTTTTATTTTAGTTAGAATCTGTATATACCTATATAAAAAAACCTTTTTGCATTTGTTAATATTAATTGAAAACTGTTAAAGAAAAACCATGTTTTATTTATGAAAATTAAAATAAATATTTATTGTAACATACACATAAGAATGCCAATATATTTCTATTATTGTAATTCTAAAAACAATGAATAATATTTTTAGTTTCATTACTCTGGCAGTAATGAATAAATTTGCTGGCTTTCCGACACGGGAACATGCCACATATAGTTGCTCGTGGGAAAAACAACTGTTTTCGAGGTCCAAACCACATATTTGCAATGATTGTCCTTGAGATTTATTAATGGTCATGGCAAAGCCCAATCTGATCGGAAATTGCAATCTTTTGAATATTATCGGTGTGTCGGTAGGAATCATAGGAATTCTTGGCAGCAAAACATGTTCTCCTTAAAACTTTCATTTGAGAATTGTGGCCTCAATAACATTGGGCATTATTCTCTCAAAAATTAACCTGGTTCCATTATATAGTCTCGGAGCATAGCAAAATTATTGGGGAACCAACTTTTAATTTTAATAAATGTGGCGGTAGACCAGGCACATCAAGTGAATTCAAAAATGCTGTTGAAGAATTGACTGCTTCATTTTCTTCAACAACACTATCCATAGATTTGAATGAAAACGTTTCGGAATCAATCATGTCCTGAATAACAACATGTTATCGACATCGACATTTTTTGCGGCTAAAATAGCTCTTTCACTTAACCAATCATGGTTACGATATTGATTTTGAATGTCGGGGAATACATTTTCAATTAATTCATCGCGTGATGATATAAATTGACAAAAATCTTGTGGATATTTTAATAGTTTGACTGGTTGGGTTAATATTGATTTTACCATTACCAAGATCAAGTAGTTGTTTTGAAAATTGGTCAGCCGTTGGATCACTTGGAATCATACTCGCATGTTTGTTGTTAATTTGAACGTTACTCCATAATATTGATGATTTTCAGCAGGTATTTATTTCGTCAGCATATGTTGATTTTGGTATGACTGGCAATGTTTGACGAAAATCTCAAGATAATAAAATGAGAGCTCCACCAAAAAGTCTTTCATTGCCTTTCAAATCTTTTAAAGTTCTATGTAATGCTTCTAAGGAATATTTGTGAGCCATGGTACATTCATCCCAAATAATAATACTGCATTTTTGCAGAACTTTTGCCATACCGGAATGGTTTTTGATATAACATACGGCATTCTCATTCATTTGTACGTTTAACGGTAATTCTAGTACAGAATGAGCTGTACGACGACCATGCAATAATGTTGCGGCTATTCCGGACGAAGGAATAGCCAATGCAATTTTTCCTTACTTTTTGATTAGAATGTTTATATATAAAAACTTTTGTGAATTTTGTAAGTTATAAAATTTATATAAATTTGACAACTCAAACAACAACAAAAATGTTGGCATCATCTAACACATATAGAGTATATGTATATTCTTAGTTTCAGTAAAATCGCACCGTAAATAAGAATATTCGAAATAACTTTACCCCAGCGCCACCTATCGGGTCCATTTATACATACAAAAATTTCTTATTACAAAACATATATACATTCTGAATTGCAGTCAAATCGCACTGAAAATAAGAACTTTGTTTATAACTTGACCCCAACGTCAGCTAGAGGGATAAAACTAAAAAAAAACACAGAAGAGCTCGAACCGAACCTAAGGTGCGAATCTTAGCTCGACAGCTCTTATGGTTCCGGAAATCATTCGTTACAAACAAATGCACCAACGTTTTTATATATATATAGATTATATTAATAGGCTAGGTGATTTCTTGTGACTGATGTTTTGTTCTACTGTTTTATCACGATTTTGATCAAGCGTATATTATTTGAAAGGTATTTCTTTTTAGCCGTTTTGCAGATTCACAGATTTTAAATTTTTTTCCTTTATTTTGAGTAAATTGCATTTAAAGTTGCTACTAACACATACATAAAATTATACAATGCTATGTGTGTGTTTATTATATTTGTTAAAGTGTTTGAATAAAAATGAGTTTGTTTTTTTTTTTTTTTGTTGATTTATGAATTGGCTATAAATGATTAGTATACCTTTAGGGTCTTTATTTAATTAAAAAATAAAATTTCCTACAATTTGCGCTCGAATTTCGAGGGCTGAAATCCGCTAGTATAGATAGATAATAAGAACTTTGTTTATAACTTGACCCCAACGTCAGCTAGAGGGATAAAACTAAAAAAAACACAGAAGAGCTCGAACCGAACCTAAGGTGCGAATCTTAGCTCGACAGCTCTTATGGTTACGGAAATCATTCGTTACAAACAAATGCACCAACGTTTTTATATATACACTAGCTGACCCGGGCAAACGTTGTTTTGCCTTCAAATTTTATTTTCACTGCAAGTCTGGTTCCGTTGCAAAGTCATGGCAGATTTATATTTCGAAGACGAATGAAAGGTGCACTAAATCGACATAGCAATTATTGTTCAAATACCGTTTACTGAAGCAGAAATAATGGATTTATTTATTTTTGATAGCTGGGCCCGGTCCGTGTTTTTAGTTACTTATAATAGAAAAAAATGTTTTATTCAAAAATCGAAAAATCAAAATTGTAATAAAACACACAGTTTATGTTTTTTTGATATTTTCTCCACGCACTTTTCACGAAAACAGGTTATGTATGAGTCGGTGTCGGAATACTTAACGCCGGCACACGCCGATTAAGCACCCAACGCCTTCAGCGAAACATAACATAGGGTTATCGCGCAAATAGAGTTTAAAAAATAGTGATATTTATTTACTTTATTTAAATTTTTTTTCACGAAAAGATGTTAGGTTTGAGTCGGTACCGGGCTAATTAACGCCACTACACGCTGATTAAGGACCGAACGCCTTCAGCGAAACACAGCATAGGCTTATCGCGCTAATCTCTATCTGGCAAAACACAAAGAAAAAATAAATATTGCGACATCTGTCGGACGAATTATTTTTTTCACGAAAAGATGTTAGGTTTGAGTCGGTATCAGGCAATTTAACGCCACTACACGCTGATTAAGGACCCAACGCCTTCAGCGAAACACAGCATAGGATTATCGCGCTAATCCCTATCGGGCAAAACACAAACAAACTAAATATTGCGCCATCTGTCGGATGAACTTCAAACTACACAGAAACACTCCTCACGCCCCATAGAGCATGTACATGAAGTTTGGTCAAAATCGGTGTAGGAGTTCTTGAGTTTAGCGATCACGAACATACACGTAATTTTTATATATATATATACAATACATATAGATTATATTAATAGGCTAGGTGATTTGTTGTGACTGATGTTTTGTTCTACCGTTTTATCCCGATTTTGACCAAGCATATATTATTTGAAAGGTATTTCTTTTTAGCCGTTTTGCAGATTTACAGATTTTTAAATTTTTTCCTTTATTTTGAGTAAATTGTATTTAAAATTGCCACTAACACATACATAAAATTATACAAAGCTATGTGTGTGTTTATTTAATTTGTTAATGTGTTTGTAATAAAAATGAGTTTTTTTGTGCTGATTTGTGAATTGGCTACAATTGATTAGCATACCTTAAGGGTCTCTATTTAATGAAAAAATAAAATTTCCTAGAATTTGCGCTCGAATTTCGAGGGCTGAAATCCGCTAGTATAGATAGATAGATAAGTGACTTTGCTAAATATGGTTATAATCAGTCCCATTTTTCACCTAGTCCCTATATAAAAATATCATCCGATATGAAGTTCTTCACACCAGCGACCAATAAATTTACTAAAATTCACCTCCATCCAAATTGGATTTATGATTATTTTCTATATCCACTTAATTTATCTAAAATCATTGTACCTTTACTCAATATCGTACTCAGTTTGGAGAGACTAAATTTTATTTCTTTTTATACCCTATACCACTATGTGGTTTGGGTATAATGACTTTGTGCTGCTGTTTGTAACTACCAAAAATATTTGACCTAGAACTATCTTTTATTATATCGATTGACTCGGAATCACTTTCTGAGTCGATTTAGCGATGTCCGTCCGTCCGTCCGTCCGTCTCTGTGTCCATGTAAACCTTGTAAACAAACTACAGGTCGCAAATATGAATATAATTTGATGAAATTTTTAAATAAGCCTTTGTCGGCCATAGGATGAATGCTATTGAAATTGGTGAAATTCGGTCCATGTTCAGACCTAGTCCCCACACAAATGGCGCCTACGAAATCTACATTAATTGCCATAAGATCCAAACTGATCTTAGTCAAAGTGGGTTTGTATGTGTTTGTTACATCCATTTATGAGTAGTCCAAAAACGATACCTATGGGACAACTCTTAGTCATAGGCCCCATATTGAGCTGCTTCCCGATCTTCGCTTAAATCTATCAAAAAACAAAAATATTGCACTGATTCATCTCAAATTTTGTTTGTATATATTTTTTCAAAATATAAGTGAATATACCAAATATAGTCAGGATCGGTCCATTTTTCGACCTAGTCCCCATATAAATATAGCACCCGATATGAACTTTTTAGTATGGTAAAACCTCCAAAGGGTTTTAGTACAGAAACGAAAGAAACATATGAAATATTTTAGAAAATATTTTAAAATTGGTTAACTACGCTAAACATATGTGGCTTAACATTTGTGGAACTCGAGTAAAGACGATATTTTTCAAACAGAAATTGCTTTTGCGAAATAAAAATTACGAATATCTTTGCCACGTGCCTAAAAAAATTTTATATTGTCTCTGGCTTTGTTTTTTCAGAAGTTTAGAGTTATTGACAAGTTACTGGCGGCAATTGAGAAAAAAGGGGGTACAATTATTTTTTTTTTTTAAGATTTCATTCGATAGAATTAGTCCAACATGATTTTTTACACGGATATATTAATAGAAATTCTTTATTTAATTCTTAACTACAATTTTGCTGAGGAATGAAATGAGAAATCAGAAATGGTTCTTGGGTTATAGCTGAAAAAAAAGGTACGTCATATAAAAAGGCGAACCCTTTGGAGGTTTTAATATATTGGCCTAGTACTTTCACACTGACTTGGAATTTCTCAACCCCCAGTATAGCTATTGCACTGTGATATCATTAGAAAAAGTTTTTCTTTTTTTGTGGTTTAAATTGAACTACAGTATAACCCGTTTAATTACCCCACGCTTAATTACTTTTCACTTTTATTTACATCGAATTCCAAATTCCTGTTTTATGGATCACTTTTTCTGATAAAACCCCACGGTTAATTTACTTTCGCTTAATTACCCAATTCGGGTAATTACCTCAAATATTTTATACAGAAAATAGAATTTCCATTTAGTTTCCTTGGTTTAATTACCCAAAGTAAATATTGGCTCACGATATTATTTAACCAGATGCGCCTGAAATGAATTAAGCAAAGGAGTTTGCTATAAAAATTAATTCAGATTTTGAAAGAAAACATAAAATTCACAAAGTGCTAAGTGGAACATTAGCTCAAAAAGGGGAGTTATTATTTTTGTGTAACTCTGTGGGAACATACCAAAAAATTTTTGCAATTTACTAGATTATTAGATTTTGATATTATTATTTTTATTTAATACAATAATTAAGTTATTTTAATAACCCTGTTTTACGTATGTTCGGATAATTGCCTTATTGATGTATTTAAAAGTATTCGTCTAATTTCCTCTTATGAGATAATTAAACGTATAAATGCTTTCCCCGCATAATTACCCAAAAATGTTGTAAATTTTGACGAGGTAATTAACCGAGGATTACTGTATTTTACATTAAGCGGTATTATCGTTACTGAAAATGAAACGAAGTGCTCGTACTTATATACATTCTTGATCAGCTTGACGAAACGGATTAATCTAGCCATGTTCGCATGTCTTCAGTTGCGAAATAAATGTAACTGTTGTTTTGAAATTTCAAAATAATTTCAAATGATGAAATTTTTTTGTGCAACTCAATTATACCGAGGAAATTAATTACTGGTTGTGGAGATATTATTTATAAATAATTTATGTTATTTAAATATAAAACACGTAATTCAATGAGGAACTCATACATATTTTCATAAAAAATTTGACAAAAAAGAAACATAAATAAATTTAAAACAATTTTTTTACTGGAAGTACAGTAATACAGTACACCACACTGGGGTATAGCTAATTGTGAATTTATATACAAACAAAACCTTCATAATCTTGAAGTCATAACATTTTTTTGATGTCACTGTGTTCATATCCTGATCAATAGCTATAAGCTCAGTTAGGAAAATAATCTAAAAAAGCAACTGAATTTTTTTTGGTAACTAATAGTACTAATGCCTCCTTAGTTAGCTTCCATCTTTTCGGACACTTTTCTTTTATTTTCAAATTCGAAATTATTCCAAATATTTTCGGATTTTAAATAGCGCTGAAGTTTGTTCAAGTAATTGCCTTTAAACAAGAGCACAAATGTTGCATCTAATTTTATTTTCTTCGGGAGAAGAATTGTAAACTTTTAAAGTTTTTGTCCGATTGTCGCTATAAATGTTCACTCGAGACTTTTATTAAAGGCCACAAGAAATTAAATTTTATAAAATTTCAGTATGTAATTACACAAAATTTCGAGACTTGCTTTCATTGTCCCCCAGATGTATGATGATCAATATGCATTTCGTATGGGATCCGTTACATCCACTTTTTCTATCACGCCATTTGTTTGACTTGACTATTTACATAAATTATTTATTGACTATGAAAATTAATTTTAACATTAAAAACGCATTTCAAAATTTCAGTTGATTTATGGTTTCTGTAAACAAATTACTAATATTAAAATAAATATTAAAAATATGGTTGACTCAAATAAGCCAGTTTTAAATGATTTTCTATTACTTAAATATATAATTACTGTTAATTTTTTAAAGACCAACAAATTTAAGTGTATTTGTAAATATTTTTATTTTTTATGAATATTTATACAATTTTTATTGCATTTACGAGGGCTGTATAATAAGTATTTGGCAATGGTCAGAATGAACGTTTTTAAGGGAAAAATCATTTAAAACTCCTTTCAGCCCGATACACTTAACCCAGATTGTCCAAAAATTTGATCCTCTTTAAATACCTGGATTTTTACACCTCTTCAAAATAGGCATTTCTCGATCGTGGGTACCCTCGCATTATTTTGATGAAAAGAGAATCTTTTGTGACAAATGGAAACGTTTTTCCTGCAATATGTAGTTGAAATGATCCAATAATTTGGCATAATATTTCCCATTACTATTTTTTTTTCCTTTTTCAATATAATGAACTAGGATATCCCCGCGTTTGACCGATAAAATCTTAAAAAATAGTACAATTTTAATTTTATTAAAATAATGGCGTTACTGGCCAAGGCCTGGCATTTATAATACAGCCCTCGTATTAAATTATTTATAAAATTTAGTTACTTTTAATTTCCATTTTTTTAGTAACTTCCTTAATATTTTTCTCCTGTCTTTTACAATTTTACATATTTACGGAAATCTCAAATAAAGTTGATTTTTTATTTTGCATAAAGAAAATTAACTATTTACTCGTATGTCGATGTTTTTCATTTTCATTTTTTTAGAAATGTGTCTTTGATATCATGTTTTGGTTTAAGTTTACTCTTGCTTTGTTTTATTTTGAAAGATCACAAAACATTTCCTAGTTGATCCAGTTTAAAATATGATTTTTATATGGTTTTCTGCTTTTGTGGTGTGTGCGACTGAAAAGTGTTAATTTCTGGTTATGATTTGTGAAAAATAAAATGGATTTTATTTTGCGGACAATGACTTTTATAGCATTTTTTTAAGTTTAAAATAAAAGTTTGTAGTTCGTCTGAATATCAATATATACATATATGATATATAAATATGATATATACATTTTTGAGGAACGTTCTTTACTGATCGAAAAAGCACTATGCTATGAAGCTATAATAGTTCATGCTATAGCAATGCTACAAGACGTTAGAGTGAGAGCTGACCACTATGTGGTCAGTCATTGTTCTGATGTTTGTAACTACTAAAAATACTTGACGTAGATCTTTTGTTACAGCGATCGGCTCAGAATCACTTCCTGAGTTGATTTAGCGATGTCCTTCCATGTGTCCACGTAAACCTTGTAATCAAACTGCAGGTCGGAAATATAAATATATTTTAATGAAATTTGATATATAAGCTTCTATCAGCCTTACGAAGTTGGTGAAAATCGGTGATGATCAGACTTAATCCCCATACAAATGACCCCTCTGAGATCAACTTAAACTACCATAATAGCTAGTAATATGTTAATTTAAGGATACACATAATACAAAAAAAAATTAATAATAAATGCAGGTAAGAAACTAAAGATAGAAATTAAAACCTTTAATATTTAATTTTTTTCATTTTTTTTCTTTTCACTTTTCAATTTTCGTTTTTAGTTTTTCATTATTCATTTTTGAGTTTTCATTTTTCATTTTGAATTTTTCAATTTTTCAATTTTCAATTTTCATTTTCCATTATAATGACTTTGTGCTGATGTTTGTAACTACCAAAAATATTTGACTTAGACCCATCTTTTATTATACCGATCGAATCAGAATCATTTTTTGAGTAGATTTAACAATTTCCGTCCGTCTGTATGTCCATGTAAACATTGTAATCAAACTGCAGGTCGCAAATATGAATATATTTTAACGAAATTTTATATATAAGCTATTTTATCGGCCATGGAATGAACGCCATTGAAATTGGTGAGAAGTGGTCCATGTTCAGACCTAACTCCCATACAAATGACCCCTATGAAATCGGCATAAATTGCCATAAGATCCAAACTGTCGTATAGATCTTAGTCAAATTGGGTTTGTGTGTGTTTATTACATCCATTTATGAGTAGTCCAAAAACGATACCTATTGGACAACTCTTAGTCATAGGCCCCATATAGAGCTGCTTTCCGATCTTCGCTTAAATCTATCAAAAAACAAAAATATTGCACTGATTCCTCTCAAATTTTGTTTGCATATATTTTTGCAAAATACAAGAGACTTTACCAACCATGGTCAGGATCGGTCCATTTTTGGACCTAGTCCCCATATAGACATAGCATCCGATATGAACTTTTTCATATCTGCAGCCAAAAAAATTAATAAAAATGCCACTCAAATTTGGTTTATGCTTATTTTCTATATCCAATTAGTTGGGCTTAAGAGTTAGGGTCTCTAAACGCATGGTATAGGGTATCGTATAGTCGGTCTAGACCGACTATAATTTTCTTACTTGTTAATATGTAATTTTTCGTTTTTCATTTTTTAATTTTTTTTCATTATTCGTTTTTCAATTTTCATTTCTCAATTTTCATTTTTCATTTCCCATATTTCATTTTACATTTTTAGTTTTTCGTTTTTCATTAGGGATTATATTTTTTCTTTCATATTGGCGATTTTTTTTATTATATCGTGATAACGATAAAAATATATGTGGCAGTACTACTAATAAAGCTCATGGTAGTTGCGGTTTTTGGTATGATTGCATGATTTTTTGTGACTTTTTGGAACTGTAAATGTTGGGTGTTATGTTTTTTTTTTTAGAGGAGTCTACATATGTCTGCTCGTATCTAAGCACAATGATGACCGATTTAGCTCATTTTGAATACCAACCTGGTGGCAATAATGGCAAATGATATTGGCGCAACCTTACCCAGGTAAATGGTTTGTGAATGAACGTGGTTTAAACAGACAGAAGGACAGACGGAGATACACTTTATGGGGTCGATGCGTTACAAACGGAATGACAAGCCTATATATACCCTCTGCCACTGAGGGGTGGGGGGTATAATATAATCAAGTGTCCCTGGTAAAGCGATTTCTAAATTGCATTGCATGATTTGACTTATCAATTCTGTTTTAACCATTTGGTATGAACTTGGGTTGTAATCACTAACATTCGATTTTTTCAATTCATCAAATCAAAATTTTTCTATAAATAATTATGCTATTCATTTTAATATTTTTTCTAATCATGCTGCGTTAAAAATTCTTCTGAAAATCACAATTGTGTTTTCTAATGAAAAAACAAAAATAAATCTACAGGGTCACTTTGAATGTCATTTAAATACAACAAATAACAATAATACATACCGTATAGCTTTTGCCATCTGATAAACATTCACGATGCATTGTATCGCCTGCTGCAGTTATTTCTGTAATTTTCATTTGTGGTTCTGTTAAAGACTCTGTTGTAGTCGATAAAGCAGCATCAGAGGCAGCAGTGGTATTGAT
Organism: Cordilura impudica; assembly: GCA_963682025.1. Classification (NCBI taxonomy): domain Eukaryota; kingdom Metazoa; phylum Arthropoda; class Insecta; order Diptera; family Scathophagidae; genus Cordilura; species Cordilura impudica. Next base: position 252,808,456 of record OY821517.1, read on the forward strand.
ATTGGTGCTGGTTGTCGAAGTTGTGGTGGTCATCTCCTCTTTAGTGTTTTCATGGATAGCAAAATGATTATGCGGTTCATGATTATCATGTTCATGTAAATTTTCATGTGTTTTGTGTAACTCTTCATCATCATCCATGCTAACGTCACTTAAATCTTTGAAGGCTGAATTCTTCTCTTCGCGTTCATCGTGGTCTCGCTCAGTTGTCACAAAATTATAACGATAATTCAAATGGGATAAATTATCATCTTCGGCCGAAATGGAGGAGTCAACTGAACGACCCTCGCCATTAAAAACATAAACAGATGGCATTTCATGCATTTTTTCTGTTGTACTAGAGGTCATGTGTTCACGATCATCATCAACATGTCGATGGAAATCATTGTGATCTTGTAGATGTTCATGTTCATTCGCAATATGTTGTCCTTCACCTATGCTAATTACAGGTCCCGCAGGTGTGGTTGATGTTGTCGTAGATGAAGAACTTTCTTCGTCATCGTTCATGTTGATAGCTCTAGCCCTACCCTCTGTGGTTTCATTGGTCGTATGCACGTGTAAACTATCTATCAAATTAGGTTTGGCAGTTGCCTCATTTTCATTGCTAACAACAATTTCGTCTGTATGAGTTTCTTCGAAAGGTTTTGGTGTTGTCGTAGTGGTAGATATCGCTGATGATGATGAGGAAGAGAGCGATACATCTAAAGAATCTTCAGTACTAGATAACATTTGATAATCTTCATGTTCTGCTAAACGATCATGATTTTCTGAGAGTATATGCGCATGATATGGATCTTCGTGTTCTTCGGCAGACTTTGAGTTATCCATTTCTTTAGTAAGTGATTCCTCGCTTTGACTAGCTGTGATGAGGGTGACGGGATGTCTGAAATTGTTTAAATCTTTAACATCATCTTCTATTTCACTAGAAATTTGATTGAAATGTTCTTCGGTGTGCGGTTCAATTTCATTCAATGTTTCTGTTGTTGATGTCGATGTCATTATTTTGTGTTCATGATCACGATCATGATGGTGGTCATCATGTACAGTTTTATGGTCATTAATTCTTTGTATATGATCTTCCCCATCAATCAAATGATGATTTTGTTCAGGTATTGCTTCATGTTCATTCATCATCATTACTGATTTCATTTCATTCACATCGTTCGTCATCATTGTCTTGTGTTGTTCATTTAATATTGTGGGTGTTGTTGTGGGTTCTGTTGTTATAATCGGTTCAATTGTTGTCATTGGCAGTGATGTTTCTCCTTCATTTGTTGTTTCAATTAAGTTATTTACTTCCGTTGTGGTTGTTGATGTTGTTGATGATGATGATGGTGTTGATATCGACGATTCTTCGGATTGCATTGCATTGGGTGTCATTGTGGTTTCCATTGCCATCATCATATGTTGTGGCATTGTTGTATCCAGAGATAATGACGATGTTAAATCTTTACATAAAGAAAAATAATGAATACGAAATGTAAATATTTGAGTGAAAATGTGAACAGATCTCATATTTATACAAAGCAGTACATATTAGTACAATTTACAAGCATGTAATTTTTATTGTACCTGTCACCTAAAGATGTAGATTGTTTCTTCACCTTCACTTATTTTTTCCTGAAACTTTTCACCTCAAAAAATTTTCACCTAAAAATTGTTCAAACTTAAAATTTCTTTCCTAAAGATTCGGACACAACGTGTTGAATAAACTATTTTTACTTACATACATACTTATAGACTAATAAAAAAAAAATTTTTAAATTTATAATAGGACAAATAAAAACAGATGTCTTTACAAACAAAATCGTGCAATTTGTCGGATTTAATGTTATATTTTCTCAGAACGTTTTATAAATCGAGCGCTGTTTCTTTTGTTTACAGTGACCTGGAAAATTTATTTCGGTGCAAAAAATGGAACTAAATCGTGAACACTTTCGTTATATGATTTACCACGATTTTCACCACGGATTAGTTAAACAACAGTGTGCTGATCAATCAATTCGACTCTATGTGATGAAGCAACATACCGGGTTGAATTCAATCGTGGCTGTCGCGTCTGTTCAAGAGCAAATTTCATGAAGATCGCATATAAACGGTTATGTTGCCAGATATCATGGAAAATGCGCAGTAAATGGTATTGCAACACTGACAAGTGCCTTATCTCAAAATTAAAGCTAGGGATACATTTGACATTGTACGTACTTTTACTCATCAATAATATTTCTTCGAATTGGTAATTTGACAATCGCTCAAAAAAAGTCTAAATAGATTGTTACAGATAAGATAAATCTAAGAAACGGTGATCGCATACGAAGCACTTCGAAGCAAATGGTACACAGTCATTTAAGGAAAACAAACCCACATTCCTGCACATCAAAAACAAATTGTTTGAAAAAGTGGTTGATACGTTTAATATGCACGTTTTGTTGGTATGTATGTACCCCCAATAGGACTGGAAAAAATGCTTCGAAATTTAAGCTTGAAAAGCAATAAAGCCATTTTCAGCATTTATTTAATGTTATACATTAAAAACGAAGTCCCGTATAAAGATTAACAATGTTTCTGTTAAGATAAATAATTGATAATCGTTAGTATTTTATGGTCCAACAAATAATCCGCTTAAATTTCAAGAAATTAATACATGTTATTTCGATAGTTAAAATTTATAAATTTTTATAATTCAGTGATAGTAAACTTAATTTTGATAAAAAAGTAGATAATCAAAGTAATTCTCATGGTGTTATTATAATGAAATAAGCCAGCCATGGGTTTTGGCTACAATCTTTTTGTCTGTACGCTTGTAAAACAATAAAATATTCTGCGAGTTCTATATCATAGAAATACCAACAATTTTCGGTTGAATTGCACTTTACGGGGCGCAGCCCCGAAAAGTGCGTTTTTGACCCTATCCTAATCAAAATCACTCGCTGATTACTAAAATCGATACCAGAAGGGAGGAAATTGCCCCTGGGCGGGCCCAGGAGGCCCCAAAAAGGGACCCAAGGTTGCGAAAAAATCATGTGGGTACTCAAACTTCCGGAAATTTTATGGAGATAAAAAAAATTGGGGCGTGGCCCCAAGTGTCCCCAGCCCCCCCTAACATTGGGGGCCTGATCCATTTTATAAGTGTGGGTATTCAAATGAAAGGGAAATCCGAGAGCATTAAGATATTACAGCATTAAGATATTACAGTTTGAAAATGTTAATAAAAGATAAATAAAAAATTATTTCGAAAAAATCGCGCGATTCTATTAAAAATTAAAACTATTAATGGTAATAAGTATAAATGTAGTAAAATTAAAACTATTAACGGTATTAGGTATAAATCTTGTTTATAAAACACATTTTTTTATTCTTGTGACGTACGCAGGAAAACTTTATTCAGCGAAGCCACCTGCCGCGTCCTACTGGAGGAGAAAACCCTTAAGCGCGGCTGCAGGCCGCCACGCAGGAAAACTTTAGTATGCGAAGCCAGATTTCAATACTTAATAATAAAAATAAGAACTACTAACTATTGATTTTCCCTTTTACGGAATGTTTACATCTAATTTACACATTTTCTAAAAGGGAAAACCATTACCTCTTTATTATAAAAATAAGAAAACTGAAATATTGCTAATGTCAGCTAAGGCCATGATGGCTTTATCTCCCATTCAAACGAAAAAAAAAATGACTTTATCTCCCTATTGAATGAGAGATAAAGCCATCATGGCCTTATCTCACATGGTATTAAACCACCCCTTCGTATAATCTGTCAAACCTGCATCGATAAAATTTTTTTTTTTTTAAATTTTTTATTTCATTTTCGAAAAAATTACAAAAAAAAAAACAACAACAGTATCCAAAAATTATTCTATTTTCTTAATGCTCTCCGATTTCCCTTTCATTTGAATACCCACACTTATAAAATGGATCAGGCCCCCAATGTTAGGCTGGGGACACTTGGGACCATGCCCCAATTTTTTTTTCTTTTTTTTTATCTCCATAAAATTTCCGGAAGTTTGAGTACCCACATGATTTTTTCGCAACCTGGGGTCCCTTTTGGGGCCTCCTGGGCCCGCCCAGGGGCATTTTCCCCCCTTCTGGTATCGATTTTCTTAATCTCCGGATTAATTCCAGGAGGCGTCATTTTCAATTTTTTTTTTTTTGGCGGTGCGCCCCGTAAAGTGCAATTTTGCCCAATTTTCTATTGAAAACATTACTGAAGCTTACAAAAATGAGCTGGAAAAGAGCTCCATGCTAAATAGGAATGTCTATTAATTTTTGTTTTGAAAGTGGGCGTCAGAAATATACATACATATTTCAAAATTTTTTAAGAATATCGAAAATGAAAGACCTAAATTACTTAATTTTGTAGTCTTTTTTCAAAAACAAAAAAAAAATATTCCTAAAGTGCTTGTTCTTTTTCACTATTTCATACACAATAAAATATATAAAGATGATTTTATTTATTGTCTTTAAATCAAAGAACAATGTTCATTTAAACGATAATAATAATAATAAATATATAGAAAAACAATCAAATGAATCACTGTTATTTTTATTAATTTCTTCAAGTCAATGTCCTCTTCTTACTTTTCAACTTTTCATTACTTTATTAAATAAAAATGTGCTAAAAATCCATAGCCCACGTACAGTTATTATGAACTAAAAATGGTAACAAAACAAATTAACATTAATTTCATATTAAAAAATAAAAAAAAAACCGTTATATTCTTTTTAAGCAAAAAAAAAAAAAAGAAATAGTAAACATTTTTACAAAAACGTTTACTATTTTGTGTTATTATCATTTTTAGTTGTTGTATAAAAATCATAGAATAGATGAACTATCCACAGTTATTAATAAGCTTGTTAATTTAATACCTCTTAAAGAGAGAAATTGAATGCTTTAATTTTTTTATAATTTGCCACATTAAAAAATATGGGTATCATGGAAAGTCATTATGTCATTATGATGGCTTTTTCTTAAGACATAACTGCTCGTACAAACATGTGTGTCTGTCTACCTATGCTCCAAAAACACACGGAATTAATAATAAATAAAAATATACCTATATTTGTTTCTTAAAGTTATTAAAAGTTTTTCGATAGTATTATACATATTTCTGGCAGAATTTGTATAATTTGTAATAAAATAATTGAATTATAAGACTAAGAAACGAGGAGAAATTTAAAAACATGGGGATTTAAGTTTATAAATTCTAAGATGTGGCGACGTTAAGAAAAAACATTAAAATTATGAAAATATGGATCAAAAAGAGTCTCCCGACAAAGGAGTCTTTTATGATCAGAAAATGAGTGCATATATGATTGTCTGAATCGATTAGAGGAGTCGGAATAGACTCGAATGTGATCATTATTTGTAGAAAATGCTGGCTGGGAAGCTTCAAATAAAAAACTATGCAATGCTGTGTCTGTGTTTATTAAATTTGTGTTAAATTGTGATTTGGCTAAAATTGATTAGCATACCTTTAGGCTCTTATAAAATTATTTACCAACAAACCCAGTTATATCTTCTGTGTTTCAACAAATAGTTATAATGAAATTTAATTAAATTTATTTAAAAATTCATAATATAATGAATTTTATTTATTTATTTTTATTTTATATTAATTACAATGCAAAGTAAATTTGTATTCTAATTTGGGTCCAGGGATAAGCCGAGTGACAAAGACCATATGGCTGGTGTTTTTGCAGCGACAGACCAAAGCCTCTGGTGGGAATCGAACCCACGACCCCCGCATTATAGGCGAGCACGCTACCTACTCACCTACCGGGGCGCTTATAATGAATTTTATTTAAATATTCATAAAATATTTATATATACAGAATAAAAAAACATTGAAAGAAAAAAATTTAATGAAAAAAGAAAATTTCATAGAATCTGCACTTGAATTTCCAGGGCTGGGCTCTGCTGGTTTATCTTTATTTGGCTTTCATAAGTTACAAAACTAAATGGAAAACCAAATTCAAAAATATAAAATCAAATTTTATAAAAATCCATCTAATGAGGGTATAATAATTTGTGGAAATGTTTTTAACTACCAAAAATATTTGACCTAGACTCACCGATAGACTCAGAATCACTTTCCGTCAGAATCACTTTCTAAGTCAATTTAATGAAGTCCATCTTTCCGTCTCTATGTCTGTCCATCTGTGTGTCATTGCAATCAAACTACAGTTCGCAAACATGAATATGCTGCGATGAAAATTGGATACACTTAGCTTTTCTCGGCGAACGCTATTGAAATTGGAAAAATATGTACATTTTCAGATGTAGCCCCCCAAAAAATAACCCATATAAGACTGACTAAAAAGGTCGTACAATCCAGATTATCATCTCTATCATATATATAACAAAAATTTATGTATGTATGTCTAATATACCCAGTAATCAGTAGTCCAAAGTAAATGTTTCTAATTCGGTTATTAATCCTTATTAATGCGAGTATTTGAAATAATGCTCTGTGCAATAATTAAAGTTAAAAATTTTGAATTAATAGTTGATAGCTCATGGTTTACATAAAATTTGTATGATTTTTGTAGTTAGTTGCTGATGAAACTTTATCTCATTATGAATTTTTGTAGAATTTTTTTTCGATTTTTTAAAATTTCGAGTACTTTTTGAGCATAGTGTTTATTTTGCGTTTGAGATACGAGTATGTTATATGTCTGTTTGGGCGTCCAAGAAATTAAATACTACAACAACGCATTATCATGATTGTTCTGCTCTCTGTTATTGCGAATTGGTGTTGCTATTGTGAGTTTTTCCGAAGTTATTAAAGTAAATTTAAGAATTCCTAAGAAAATATTTAACAGTTTGGTTTGAGGTAAACAACAATATATTTATGTAGTTGGAAGATTCTCAGGCTTATTTTGCTTATTTTCTGTGTGTTTGGCTTAGGATAAATGTTAGTTATACATATACGTATATTGAATCACAAATAATTCTTGGAACTAACTGAAGATAACATATATTTTTTATTTTTGTTGATTCAAAGGTATTTCAAACAAATATTTCTGGATTTAACAAATGTGTCATTCATTACATATGATTTATTTATCAAGCTCTATGGAAACAATAATTGATGTCACATCTTAAATAATATAAATTAATCTTTTAGATCTTCTACAGGATTGATACAGAGGAAGTGAAACTTAAAATTAACAAGTAGGAAATTATAGTCGGTCTAGACCGACTATACGATACCCTATACCATGGTTTAGAGACCCTATCTCTTCCGTCCAACTAATTCGATATAGAAAATAAGCATAAACCAAATTTGAGTGGCATTATTATTAATTTTTTCGCCTGCAGATATGAAAAAGTTCATATCGGATGTAATATTTATATGGGGACTAGATCGAAAAATGGACCGGTCCTGCCTATATTTAGTAAAGCCACTCATTTTTTGAAAAAAATACATTCAAACTAAATTTGAGAAAAATCTGTGCAATATATTTGTTTTTTGATAAATTTAAGTGAAGATCGGAAAGCAGCTCTATATGGGGCCTATGACTAAGAATTGTCCCATAGGTATTATTTTTGAACTACTGCTTAATGGATTTAATAAACACATGCAAACCCAATTTGACTAAGATCTATGTGATAATTTGGACCTTATGGCAATTTATGTCGATTTCATAGGGGTCATTTGTATGGGGACTAGGTCTGAACATGGACCGAATTTCACCAATTTCAATAGCGTTTATCTTATGTTCAGTAAAAGCTTATAGACCTAATTTTATCAAAATATATTCATATTTGCGACCTTTAGTTTGATTATAAGGTTTACATGGACACACAGACGGACATCGCTAAATCGACTCAGAAAATGATTCTGAATCGATCGGTATAATAAAAGATGGGTCTAGGTCAAATATTTTTGGTAGTTACAAAGAGCAGCACAAAGTCATTATACCCAAACCACATGGTGATATAGGGTATAAATAGGTCGAGAATGACAATTTTCTATCCTACCCTCGGTATTCGGCCTATGTTTGGGATAGATAACTTTTGTTGACCTTTATAACGAAAATTTTTGCAAAATGAAAAGTTATTCATGTTTTTAATATAATTTGGAATTAAACTTTACAAATTAAATTATAATCGACTTGATAAATAATTTTTATTCTCAAATAATAGGTACCATTTAATATTAGAATAATATTAAAATTTAGTGGAATATTTACAAAATAATATATTTATATTTTCCCGATCTTTAAATATTTTTGGTAGTTACAAACATCAGCACAAAGTCATTATACCCTGACCACATAGTGGTATAGGGTGTAAATATTGCACAAATTTTATTTACATATGTATATTATTATGTTTATATATGCATATTAGAATGACAGCCAAAATTTGAGCCAAATCAGGCAATGCTTTCTGGACGCGAATTGAGTTCATAGTTCAAATATGAATTTATATGTAAAAATTATCAAAAAAAAAATCGTTTTGCACAAAAATTATGATATTAATAATTGCGTTTCATTTAAATTAAATAATAAACCATAATCTAGAGCAAATTATCTTTCTAATAAGACAACAAGCTCTATTATAGGTTGAAAAACAGCCAAGTTATATCAAATTCCCCAAACAATAAATGCGCCGCAGACGACTTGATTAAATAAATCGAGCTCACATTTTTAAAGACGTTAAGTAACTTAAGGTGCGTTCAGACTACGCAAATATTTGACCAAATAAACGTAACCCCTAAATAATGTATAATTTTCCTTGTATAATTTTCATTAAGTTATACAATATATGATATAGAATATAGTTAAATATATTAAATATTACTAATGTAATAAAACATAACTTAATTTTGTCTTTTATATATCATGTAAGATTGAATAAAACTTTCATAAAATTAGGGGTTACGTTTATTTGGTCAAATATTTGCGTACTCTGAACGCACCTTAACAGCAACAATATTTTTGCATTTTCCTGATCCCGAAATGATCTTATGTAAAGTATTTTGTATCTCGTCTATTGTTATGCATATCTTAATTAATGTCAAAGCGGTAAGGATTTTTTAGCACTATTTCAAAATCTCCAATTTACTTTTTCAAAAATTTTGTTCAAGAAATTTTCCAAAGTCAACGATTGGACTTTAAGGCCTTATTAACAAAATATATGTGATTAAAAAAGCCAAATATGGAAGGTATCCTGTTCTTAATTTGGCGAGTGTAGCGTTTTTATTTCAGTGGATTTGAAGAAAAATTTGATTTTTCATACTTTTTCAACTTTTTCATACTTTTTGTTGTTTTCATATTTCAAATATCCTTTATCAAAATATATTACTACTTGATATAAGTTCTCAATCTTGTAAATTAAGATTAAATTGAAATACTATAAATTGTCCCCCTTTAAGGTCAAAACTCAAATTTAAAGATATTTAAATTTGTTTTTTCACCAAATTATCGAAATAATATATATTTGCGGAACTATTTCGATAAAATTTGTCACAATAATCACACCCGCACACCTCAAAATTCGACCAAACACTTTTTTTCATACAAACCGCTGTCACCCTAATGTATATGTATACGTATATCTACATGAAAAAAATAAGTGACTATATCGAATATGGTCAGGATCGGTCCTTTTTTGACCTAGTCCCCATATAAATATAGCATCCGATATGAACTTTTTCAGATATGCAGATAAAAAAATTAATAACAATGCCACTTATACTAATTTTATGCTTATTTTCTATATCGAACTAGTTGGATCTGAGACCACCTCTCTAAACGCATTGTATAGGTTATCGTATTGTCGGTCTTATACCAGCTGTCATAATGATATAATCTGTCGTATGTGGAAGTATATCTGAAAAAGAGTTATTTTTAAAATTAAGAAAAATATTTGTTTTTCTTTTCTTCACTTGTGCTAATTAAGTTTTATGTTAGTTATTTTACATTTATAAGTTGCAAAAAAATTTCTAACCAATTTTTCTCGATATCCAATACAAACTCACTCATATGTACCAGAGAAGACAATCAACAACATGTAATGTTTTTTTTTTAATTTTAAAAATATCACTTTTTAAGGCATTACTCTCTGATGTGATAATGACCTTTGACCTTTCGGAAATAAATTTATGCACAAGTCACTCTAATCAAGACCTTGATTAGATTTATATGTTAACATGTTTTAAAGATATTAGTCGTTAAGTTTAAAACTTGGATTTTTTTTATATTTTTATTGATTTTTATTATTATTTATTTTTATTAATTTATTTAATTTTATTAAATTTGTGTCGTGATGTCCAGTTTTTTATCTTAAAATTTAATAAATAATAATAACCTGACAACCTAAGTTTGGATTAATCAAATTAATAATAAAAATAAAAGAAAACTGTTATACACTCCTGATGAAGTTGAAAAATCGTCAACGAAACGTAAAGTGGAGATGAAATAAATTTTGTTTTTTTATTTTATTTAAAACTTATAAGCTGATCATCATAGCCCAAAAGATATAACAACATAAACTCAAAGTAACTGGTCATAACACAATTCGATAAACTCACTTTTTAGTTCACTTTCAGGAACTGTTAGAGCTATATGTGAATATTCTAAAATATATTTTAGTTTGGAAGGTAGAATATTCATGCCATTTTTTTAATAAAAAAGGTACGGCCGAAAAGGCTTACCATTATTCTAGCTGCTACTTAAGGACAGTTTACACTGTCACATTTTGTAATACGACCTGTCAAAAATTCGGGAATTACGAAAAAGTCATATCATGTAAAATGCTTATGTTATGAAATTGACAGTCTGTAGGATTTTATTTTCGAAGTCCGATGGTTTTAGAAACATTTCTAAAAACTTGGCATTTTCAAGTTTAAAAAAAAGGTAAACAAAAACAAAGAAAGTGGAAATAAAATATAAATTTCAAAATAAATTTGCGTGTTATTCTAAACAGCTGTTTTCATAAGACTTGAGTGTGATGATGTAAATGGCCTAAGTATGCAGATATAATGTCGGTACGACTTTATAACACTCCGATGAATTTCATCGGATTTTTATTTTAAAAAGTCAGACGACTGAGTGGTATCGTGTAAATGGGCCTTTAAGGGTTATGAGATTGGTCTCGCGACATGATAACAGAGTTCTTTCTGTCTAAATTGGATAATATTGAAGTGGAAAGATGGTGGGTGGCACATGGCATACAGCCCTCGACACGATTAAATTACGGCATGAGACATCACCTAGTCGTGTACTCTCTCGATTCAGTGATTAGAATTGGCCCTCTAGATCGTGCGATTTAACAACATTGTATTTCTTTTTATAAGGCTAATTAATGCCAACAATCCACAGCATCAACGAAATTCAGCCACGTTTATGCAAATGGTCCTGGAAAATATGCGGAAAAAGGAATGCGTATAGGCCAACAATACCGTGGAGCCCGTTTGATTGATGTTTTACTCCATATAAAGCTCTACCATAAGTACTTTATGATTCAATAAAAAATAAAAAAAAACTGTGTTTTCCCTTTATTTTAAGTCTTGCGGTAATTTTGGGACTCCGTTTAGAGGAACCCATATATACATAGAGTATAGCTACAGGAACATGATAACAGAGTTCTTGACACCTCAACTGTATGGTATGTATCAGAGCGAAATATAGTTTCAACTTACGGCATCACCTGCCACACCGCCCTCAAAACGTTAGAATTATTGGAGTAACAATTTCCAGACCGAAATTCTCGAAATTGGCCCTGAGATTTCTTTCTTTGGGGCTTTTTGAATACTCAGGTCTATGTGAATAAAGCAAAATTAATCCCTAAGCTCAAGGCCGAGTTCCAAAGTGTCATCGGTGCGAAAGATCCACATCTTTGTCAAAATGTCATCGAAAATTTGTTTAAAAGAGCGAGGGCCTGTGTTCAAAGTCATAGATAATCGGAACATGTCTTATTGGTTCACCCTATAGAATTTAACAAAATAGTATCTATAACTCTTGTTTTAAACTATAGTTAACTATAGTCAGCTACAGGTTTTCAAATATATATAAGTTTCATAGAAACTTTACCATTAATATATTTTGTCTTGAGTTGATGTATGTTGCTGTTTTTAATTTCTTCTCATTGGCGTAGTGAAAAACAAAGAACTTAGCGCGAAATAGGAAATTTGTACATATAAATATGTCACATTGGAACCTATCATACCCTAGAAGCTAAGGATATGTAATGACACAAATATTGAAATAATGATTAATCTATTAATCGTTTTTGTGGAGTATCAGATATGAGATAAACAATTTTACAGCTTCTGCCACATAAAATTTTAGAGTTTTCTATATTTTGAACGATGGAACCAACCAACCAATCCAATAGTAATACTCTTCTCGAAACTACGTTTGACACCAATAAATAAATTACAAACCATTCCTGCAAAACCAGTTTGATAAGTAATTCAAAATTATTTCTTAAACTTATTTACTTAGTTCGATACGGAGCCAACGAATGAGTATTTGGAATTAAAGAATTTAGATACCAAAGTTAAATAAATATGTTGAATATTATTAATTTTGTAAACAATAAATATTTATTAAAACTTGTTTTTCCACTATATTATCGAAAGTAAATTTATAATTTATTATTTTCTATTTTTACAAATATAAAAATTATTCAAGATCAAATGTTAACGCTAAATGTATGTTTAGCAAAAAATAATTGTCTTTTTCCAGACAAAACTAAAAACGTATACGAGTACGATTTTTAAAAGTTGTTTTTAGATTTTGGTTTGAAAATATGGAAAACAATTAAATATTTTTTTTTGCTTAGCTTCTTATTAGTTTCATTTCAGTAAAGGTGTATGATTGCAAGTATTTACCAACGAAACTATCTACTGCATTTGGTGTTACTGATGACTCAACCCGAAACAGCTATATAACCTAATTTTTTTTTAAACTAATATGCTGTTTTGCTTAAATTAAAGTAAGAAAATATGATCTTGAGTCTGAATAATCTCTAACGCAATCAGTAAATTTTTAGTTAAATATATAAAAGCATCTTCAACGATCATTATACAAAATACCCTAATGTTCTATTGGACAGTATTTAAAATCATTTTCATTACTTCATTAAATATTAGAAAATTTCCCTGTTTATATAACCTCAATTTATTTTTATTAGTTTTAGATGATAACCATTTGTAGATGAACAACATTTCAATTTAAATCATCATAAACATACAATATTACGTAACATACAATCACATTAATTAGTTCATGCACGCAAAGTGGCAAAATTTCTACATTACCAAAAAAAAAACCACCAATTCATTACAAAAATAAATAAATTAAAAATTAAAATAAATAAATAAATAAATAAAAAAAATAAATAAATAACAAAAATTTATAATTTAATTATAGTTGAACCCACAGAGAAATAAAATGCTTCAGTGACATTAGAAAAACTATTTGATTGTTAATGACCAGGGAAACCAAAAATATGCAATATAATATTTTTTAGAAAAATTTAAGAAATCTGCCATTGTTTTTTAAATTATATTTTTTCATATTTTGACCTTAAGAGCAATTTTTGGCATAAAAGAATAGTTTTGGAGTATATTTTCAGTTTTATAAAATGTTGTAAGTGCTCGTTCTAAGTTCATCTATCATAAAACATATTCTACGGTCACATCGGAATTTCAAATATAGTGAAAGTGTTTGAAAACATCCACGTAGAACAACTTAAGGGGAAACCAGACTTGAGTCGCTTATAGAAAAGTATTTTTATTTTTGATTTTTTAAGTCAATACTTGAAAATACATCATTTTTCATCGTATTTCAGAATTTCAGGCGTTACAAAATATATTTTAGATTTTTAGTGGAATTTTAGGTTACTTAAAATTTTCCTTCTAGAAACTATCAGTTGTGTTTTAACAACTTTCATTTGCAATGGAGGTCCCAGAACAACCCGACCTGACGTGTTGGTGGCGGCAGTAGTTTAAAAAAAATTATTTTGGTGAAAAGTGGCAATCTTATAAGGCATATGGTTTAAGTTTCAGGATGCCACGTTGTTTAGTATTTTTTTTTTTTTTTGGAGCCATCAAAAGGAAATGATCATAGTAAAATTATGAAATTCAATACTTTCATATGAAAGGTCTCAGTCCAAGCAATATTAAAGCCGAGCTAGATTTTATTCTGGGGTAGTCTGCTCCTTCCTTTACGCCTATAAAATATTGGGTGGCAGAGTTGGAAGGATTCCTTACGAGCTGCCAAAATGAACACCACAGTTGTCGACCAGTTGAGGTGGCCTCATCAGAAATTGTGAAGGAAATCCACAAAATAATATTGAATTGGCGGCTGAAGATGTGTGAGCTACCTGAAATGACAGGCATTTCAAAAAGTGGTAAATATTCTTAACCATGGATAAGACATGGTTAAAGGAGCAGCCAAAATAGTTCATAGAGGGCGAATACAGTTCCATTTGCAGGCAAGGTTATGGCTTCTGTTTTTTAGGATGCACGTAGGATAATTTTTATTGCTTATCTTCAAAAAGGAAAAGCAATCATAGACTAGTGTTATGCTAACTATTGCAGTGTTTAAGTCATGAAATTAAAGAAGAACAAAAGGCCGCATTAGGCGAAAAAAAGGTGTTATTTCACCAACACAATGCACTAGTTCACACCTCCACTATTGCGATGCCCAAAATCTATAAATTTAAGTTAGAATTGCTTAACAATGCACCTTATTCGCCAGATTTTGCTCCTTTGGATTATTTTCTATTTCCAAACTAAAAAAAAAATGGCTCGGTAGTAGGAGATTTGCCAACAATGAAGAGGTAGAGTCTACGGCTGATGGATATTTTAAGAACCTAAACAAGTATTACTATAAACAGGGTATCGTAACTATTGAATATCGCTGGGAAAAGTGTATCGAGCTAAAAACTGATTGTGATGAGAAATAAAGAAAATTTTTCCTAAATTTGTTGTATATTGTTTGCCAGGTCGGATTGTTCTGGGCCCACCCTCATAAGTATGTCAGATATTATCAATTGTATTTTAGAAAATTAAAAGTTTTTTCCCTTTTAAAAATTTGAAACTTTATTATAAAATACGACTGACCCTTTTTCCAAAACAATTAATCATTTTTGAAATACAGATGATAAATTTTAAAATTATTACTTTACTCTGAAATACAATTTATAGGTATTTCTGAAATAAAATTATTTGTATCGAAAATTCAATTGTTTGATTTCTGAAATGGAATTGATAATTTCAGAAATATAATTGCAAAGTTGTAGATTACTTTCTTTTATTTTAGGAACATATTTCGTTCATATACCAGTTCTATAAATAATTTTAAAATTCCAAAGATAACTTACATATTCAAAATTTTTCTTAACAGAAAACGAAAGTTAAAGAAATTTTGAATTATGAATAAGTTCTGGTATACCATTGAATCTTAATCCAACTATATTTTTTTTTAGAATTATGTTTTTTTAGTTAGTTTTTTGCTTTAAATAAAATATTTGAATTTGTTTTTAATTTAAATAGGTTTTAGAGCATATTTTTCTTTCTATACAACATTTCAAACAATTTTGGGTTTCCCTATTAATAAATCATTCATAGTTTTCAGTAATACCACAACAATCAGCACGTGTTTTTGTGGTTAATAAATCTGTGTATTTTTTTTTTTTTTAATATTATTATTTAATCATTGGCTGGTTTCCGTTAATATAGTTACCATCTTGTTTATTAATAAATACCCATACATATACACATCCGCTTTGGTTTTGTTTTTCTTTTCCGAGCTTTTTTTTCCATAACATTTAATTTGTATGTTCTGACATTAAATAATGTATTTTCTTTCTTCTTTACTTCTTTAATGGTAAAACGTGCTCGGCCTTAATAATGGGTTCCTTCAATATTGCAGCCACTTTTATGTGTTGTGCATATTTATGCAGTTTAAAAAGTTTAGAAATAAAAAAAAAACTTCAAAGAGTTTTTTAGATCCTTGTTTTATTTAAATAGCTTTGACAAACAAAGTGAAACTCTTTGGGGGTTTGTTGCTGAGATAAAAAAAAAACAAAAGACTTAAGACACAGACTTGGCAGTTGTAAAGGTGGACTTAAGTGCAAAATTCATAACAAATTAAAAAAAAAAAATAATGTACAGTGTATATATTTGAATTCGTTACTATTTTGGTTGTTTTAAACATAGATCAGTCATTTCTATTTCAGAATTTTATGTTGCCTTCTTCCTTCTTCGGTTGTAAGATTTAAGCGTCCATACAAACAACTAAGTTCAAATTTAATAATGAGAATATAATAAATAAATATCTTGATAATGTCATATTTTTCTGCCAATTGTTTGTTATTGTTTCAATTGTAGTATTGCCAATATTTAATTACAGTGAGGACTACATATTTTAACTGTTCTAAATGGTTGACATGTTCTACAGACTTGGCTCACGAATGACATTGTCTCTAGGATATAGTCTCCAGTTTAATTAAATATTTGTTTTTCAAAATTGTCATTTAGTTAACAAAACAATGATTTGGTTCTAGTTCCACAATTGACAATAAATTTTTTTTCGAAACGAACGTCTCTGCCACTCACTTACCCACCCCAGTCGACCTAGAGGGCACATCCCCTTGCCATGGAGACCGCGTATATATCAGGGTCTGGACCCTGGCAGATTCCAAACAAGAGCTGGCAAGTAAATAGTGTGTTCATTTATCTTATAATAAGATAAATTTAAATATAAGCAAAAAAGAAAATAGTTAATTAAGGTATTTAATTTTATCGCGCTTTAATTTCAGTACATTAGAATTAAAATCAACATTATAATCGTGACAAGTTCTGCTGAAAGGATAATAATTAACATAATTAGTTCTTATAAGCCTTAACCTCTTAGTCATTATAACTCTATTTTGTGCAAAATGGTAAATTTAATAAAAAATCAAGTTCATAAATAACATATTGCAACTGTACCTCTAAAGTGAGTCAACTCAAAATTTTTCAATTTTCACTTTTTGCAAGAAAACGATACACAGTGGTCATATCTATCCACTGTAAAAATCTTACATTGATTTTTCTAGTTTACGCAAAAAAAAGTACAGTTGTAACCCTCATTGTGTTATAAGAGTAGCTTCATTAGAATCCACTAAAAAAACTTATTTTGAGTGTTACCCAAAAAACTTGTTAGTTTCGCAAAAACAACTACTGTTGTTTACTTATCATTCGCAAATCTTTACAATGAAACAATTGTTTTAAAATTTTATAGTAAATATTAAAAAAACCTTTTTGTTTCTACTGAAAATTTGTAAATTTTGAGTTGACACACTTTAGAGGTACAGGTGCGATATTCAGTATTATATTCTACTTTTATTAAAAGATTTGATAGTTATAAAATCTTTTAACAAAATTCCATTATTATGATCTCTTGATCTTAATTCAATTTACAAAAGTGGCTTTCAAACTCCAAAGTATATGAAATTGATAATTAAACTTGTTTTGTATTTCTAATAGACCTTAATTTTAATAATCAAAAATTACAAATTAAATAAATTAACAAATATGTTTTCAATAATCTATACAAATACTCTCATGAAAAAAACTGACTGTAAACATATTAAAAAATATCTAAAACCTACATTTTCTAAACGATTGCACTCGTTCATGGTCAACCAATAACAAAACCACATTTTAGATAACAAGTCGTCACATGATTTCAACAGCAGTAGACAAGAAAATGAACTTTGTAATCATAAAGAGTTCAATATTCAAAATACATATGCATTTCAATGGCAATATGAATAATAAATAAAATGTAACCAGCAGCTGTTTTGCAACTGAAACAATATATATACTAATATATAAATATATATAGGTATGATATGTAAGTATGATATATTAGCTTTCAAGAAAACAACGAAAAAGTTGAAAATAAAATGCTTGTTGGATTATTCTTAACAAACACAATGTTTACTTTCTTAAAGATAAAATGAAAAAATAAATAAAAAACAAACGCATCATTGTGGTATTATTTTTTTTTTTATAGTTTTCTTCATTTTTTTCAACTCAAGGTTCATGTCAGTAACCCTCTCTTAAATGCAATAAAAGTTTTTAACTTTAATGGCCCAAAGGAGAACTAAAAACAAAAACAAAACAAAAAGCGATAAACAGAAAAAAAAAACTCGTCTTTCAGCCACACAAACAATATATTTAACCAAAACAAAAAAAAAAAAAAAGAAATATAAAAGAAATACATAAACAGAATGAACCCTAAGCCAACACCATGAACTACTCCATACGTTCGCCAAATTTACCACAATGGGTACTGAGATGCATACTTTCGAAATAATAATATTTAATACGTCATAATATATTTTCTCTTTTTTTCGCTCATTATAGAATTTCATTCAATAAATAAAGAACAAAAAATCTCAAAAAATTTCCTTTTATACTCCGTATGTATTGGAAAAAAAAAGTATAAAATTAAAATTTTTTTTTAAAAATTTAAATATCATCAAAAATACGTAATACATTTTGACCTCATTTAGCGCCCCGGTAGGTGACTAGGTAGCGTGCTCGCCTATCATGCGGGGGTCATGGGTTCGATTCCCACCAGAGGCTTCGGTCTGTCGCTACAAAAAAAAAAACTAGCCAAATATTAGAATCTGCAGACAAGCCACTCGGCTTCGCGGAACTAGGCTTAAATAAAAAAAAAACAAGGAGTGAGGTCGAAAAAAAAATAAAATAAAAACCAAGACAGAATTGATGTTAAATGAGGCCAAGGCCCCTTTAAAGTCAGTCATCGTTACTACTAAATAATCTAAATATGAAGTACTTTTTACTCAAATTCATTCATTAATACCAATTTTGTAAAAACGCTAATAACACGGCCAAATATAAATGATTCAATAATGGTGATAAAATTACAATTATTAACTTTAATCACATTTATACCTGTAAGCCACATTTATTTTGTGAAATTTATTTAACTTTCTCTTCCATCATTATTTTGAAATTTTGAAAATATTGTTATTTGTTATGAAATTTTTATTTAACAATGTTTTGGTGATGTACTTAAAAATATATAAAATTTTGTCATTTTCATCCTCCGTTGTCTCGATATTTTAATGTGACAGTAAAATCTATAAAAACTATTATTTTTGTTGTTGTTGTTATGATAAAATTAAAGAAGCGTTGAGTAGGTGGCCCTTATTGTAGTCGTACAAATATGTTTGCTAAAGCCAAATAATAAAATTGAGAAAAAAATGAGCGTAGAAATATTTTTTCGCTCAAAACTAATAGCATAGATGCTTAAAAATTTGTCATCAAAAACTCGCTATCGAAAAAAATAACAGATAGCCTTTTTTCAGAGCCTTTAAGGCTATTCCTTGTCTCAACATACAAAAACAGTCAGCCAACGAAATGTTTTAAATTTTATCAATTTAAAAACAGCTAATCACTGTTGTAATCGTTATCAACTCCAAATTCAGTAATTAAATTCATAGCAATTCGTTTGGCAATAAATAAATCTATTCTCTGTGTGAAGATTTGCATATTAAATGCCAAAATAGTATTAAATGCCAAAATAGTGCGAACATGTTTTATGGACGGACGGACGGATACAAATGTCAATATGACATATATTTTCACTCCATGCTCTACATATGAAATAATATTTTGTATAAAAACTCTTAGAGACCTCTAAACATTTGTGCTAAAAAAATAAAACTAATTTATTGAAAACATAATCTGGTAATTGTACATTAACAACCTATTTTTGATAATTAAAAAATTCGTAGAATGTGTAGATATCTAAAAATAAAATGAAATAAATTATAAATAAATCATGAAAAACTCAGCATTTTATATTCCACTTAATTTTACCAAAAGTACACCTCATTGTACTAGAGTGTGACTAAACGTTAAAATAAAAGTTCCTAACAATGCAGACAACAAAACAAACAAATGAAAAAAAGTAAGAAAATTATAGTCGGACTAAACAGACTTTCTAATACCCTATAGCTTGTGATTCCAGATAGGGTCTTGGATCCAGCTTCACTGAATATAGAAAATATGCATAAATCAAATTTTTGGACTACACATACATATATGTATACACCAATTTTATGCAATAATCAAAATCTCGCAACAATTTAGTAGGTCCGATTTTCACTAATTTCAGTAATTAAAGCTTATATATCAAATATCATCAAAATGTTCTGAGTCGATTAGTATAAAAAAAGTGTGTCTAAGTGGGTCTAATTTGGTAGTTACAAACATCAGTTCAAACTCGTTATATCCTGACCACATAGTGGTATAGGGTATAAATATAACTAAAAACAACAACAAAAAAAAAAACACTATGAGATTTGCATGGTTTGAATGTAGTTGTTGTACCAAAAGGTTCTAAAATAAAAACCTAATACAGTGTTGTTATTTAGTGAATGCTTTCAGACCTGAATGCTAGGTAATGAATGACTTGTTTTATGCTTTGTTAAAGCATAAAAATAATACTCCATTTATTTAAAGTAAATTTTCTTAAAAAAAGAAAAATGAAAGAAATTCCTAAAAAAAACTAGTGATGGTGGCTTATGATTGTAAAAAAGAAGTGTGGGTATGTAACAATGAACAAAAAAGGTTTTAATGTTATGGTTTAGCAAAAATATGAATTTGATGTGGCTTTATAGCATAATTTTTGTACCCTATACTAGGGATGGCCAACAGGTCAATCGATTTTACTTAGAATCTGAGTCGATTTGATGATATCCGTCCCTCTGTCTGTCTTTGTGTCTGCGTTTTTTATGTTTTATTTATAATTTAATTTTCGAGTTAAAATCTGCCCCTCTTAAAGGCCTAGTTAGCCACACGTATCCGTAACCAAACGTGCCAGCTGTTTTTTTTTACATGACAAGCAGTTACCGAACTCAGCTGTCACGTAACCGGAACGCCCCAATCTGTTGAAAATAGATCGGTCCATTCTGGGCCTAGTCCCCATATAGATAGAGCATCCGATATGAACTTTTTCATATCTGCAGCCAAAAAAATTAATAAAAATCCCACTCAAATTTGGTTTATGCTTATTTCCTATGTCCAGTTAGTTGGGCCCATGAGATAGGGTCTCTAAACGCATGGTATAGGGTATCATATAGTCGGTCTAGACCGACTCTATTTTTCTTGTTTTCGTTTTAATTTTATGCCTCTTGGCCTCTATATGTTAAGGTCAAGTAAGACGTCTGTCAAATAAGTGACGACTTCAGATTGTGCATTTTTATATTTTTGGGTTTGACAGTTGTAAATGTACGTGTTTGCTCTTGAGCTGATGTACTCGTACTCACCTGTTCAATAGTTACTTTTCTACATTTACTAGATGAGAATTAAGTTCCATGGAAGGTGTATTTGAATTCAAATGTGGGCTAAGACTGGTCATATGATCGCAAATGTTGATGTTAAAAGTGTTTCACTTCCTTGCAAAACACCTGCTTTTATTTCGTAGTCATTCATTAGAGAATCATTGTATTTCAGCCTAAAATTACTGCTTAATATTTATGATTCAAATAGTTTAGAGGTACTGTAAGGCAATAAACATTTTATTTTATATAAATAAAAGACCTTCATGCCATATGTTACCAAAAGCTTGAGCAAAATCTAGGAAAAAAGCAGAACAGTATTTTTTAATTTCAAAAACCGTTCTTATTTCTACAGTTTGCTGATGTACTGGATATTTTCGTTAATCTGTTTCTGATGTAACAAATAATTTCTCATATAGCTTCGATAGATTTGTCTATACCAGACGTGATTATGTTTTTTTATGCGGCCCGTTGCATGATTATTATTCTCTGTAAAAATTTTTCAGAATCTATAACAGCATTAAAGAATCTACCAAACTTTTTTTTAAATGCCCTTTAGAATTTATTTTTGGACTACTGATTAATGGATGTAATAAAGACACTTAAAGCCAATTTGAATGAAGTATATATGATAACTTGGATATTATGGCAATTTAAGGCGATCTCATAGGGGTCATTTGTATGGGGACTAGATGTGAACATGCACCGATTTATATCTACTAGCAGATTCCAGCCCTCGAAATTCGAGTGCAAATTCTAGGAAATTTTACTTTTTCATTAAATAAAGACCCTGAAAGTATGCTAATCAATTATAGCCAATTCACAAATCAACACAAAAAAACAAACTCATTTTTTTTACAAACACAATAACAAATTTAATAAACACACACATAGCATTGTATAATTTTATGTATGTGTTAGTAGTAACTTTGCAATTTGCTCAAAATAAAGGAAAAAATTTAAAAATCTGCAAGTCTTCAAAACGGCTAAAAAGGAATACCTTTTAAACAATATACGTTTGGTCAAAATCGGGATAAAACGGTTAAACAAAACATCAGTCACAAGAAATCGATTAGCCTATTAATATTATAGATTTCAACAGCATTCGGCCTATGGCTGATATAAGCTTATATGCCAAATTTCATCTAAATATAAAGGTTTACATGAACATACAGTCGGGAAGACGGAGAGATGGGCGGACATCGCTAAATCGATCCAGAAAGTGATTCTGAGTCGATTGGTATAATAAGAGGTGGGTATTGGTCAAATATTTTGGTAGTTACAAATATCAGCGCCAAGCCATTATAATCTAATAACATATTGGTATAGGGTATAAAAACGGTTTCTTCAAATATCGGTGAATTTACAACCACTAATAATAGCATAGCTGCGTATTAAACTCTTTCAAGTCTGTATTGTACAAATCCATAACAATGTCAGTTTGGTTTATGTTTATTTGCTATATCAAATAATAAAACTTTCGTAGACACTTTCACGAAACTCCTAGTGCGGGATAACATATAGTCGGTTCAGATTGAATTCCAATTTGAATATAATCGTTTGTTAGTAATGTTATAATGTAATATAAGCTTTCAATCTTGGTAAGCTTTGTCTTAATAAGGAGTTTTAAATAATGATCTGCTTCAAAAAAAATTTTTTAATACACTTGTTAAGTGACCTAGCGGAGGTTGTAGGGCTGGTTGAGTACATCACAAAACCATGTATAAAGTTTATGTAAAACCCTAAAATTTCGAAGTTATTGTCAAAAACGTTTTTGGGTTACTTTGCCGACTAAAAAGTTTCTAACTGTAACCGATTTTTAATTCTCCAATGAGTTTAGAAATAATTAATAGTTCCAACCTTAACAACTATTGATATACTATACATAAATTTTTCGAATGTGACAAGTTTTTGCAATATTTCTTGAAATACAATAATATTTTTATCAATGAAAAATATTCAGAAATTCAACGTTAGAATGACGTAGTGGAAAAATTCTAAAATTTTTCTAAAAGTTTTTACTCGAAGATATATAACTAAATCATTTTCATTTTTCTGCATTATTAAATTTTACCGGGAAACGTTTTGAAAGAAAAACTGATGGTCGGTAAAAATAGAATAAAAGGTCGTGAAACGTTCAGTGAGCTTCTTTTGAATTTTAATTTTAATAATTCAAGTTAATGTAAATATTTTACAATGGTTTATAATAGAATTATTGGAATAATTTCTTGCTGTTTGGGGGCCGATATGGGGAAGTCTACAAATTCAAGATATATTTACATACGTCATTCCAACATCTAAACTTCAGTTCAATTTAAACGATTTTAATTTAATGAAATGAGCTTTAATTATGGTATTCCAAATATTGTTATATTTGAAGAAATTTTGCAAGAAAAATGTAGTCAAAGTTGAAAAATTTAGAAAGAAAGTAAAAAATATATATATAATACTAGTTATACGTTTGGAAATAATAACATTAGCCAACAAGGTTTTAGACTGGAGCAACCAAATATTTTTCCTAAGTTAATTTGGTGGGCTGAATTCGTATCTGTAATCTGTTGGTTTTTCTCTATCGCGTCGGGTTTTTGAGATAAAAAATGTGTTTATTCGTTTTTTACATAAAAAATCATTATTTTATTTAAAAATCAATGAATTTTCAAAAGTGAATGGCGTTATTTGAACGTAATTTGAATTTTATTGGTTCGGTTTCACGTATTAGAGTCCAGAAATAGTCTCCCTGCATGCTTTTGTCCCAAAATCCTTGATAATTTCTTTTACTTTTCATAAAATCTTAGTGAGTACGCTCCCCTTGTTCGTCGCTCACCGCACCTAGGTTTTGTGGAAACAAATCTAAATGCGAATGAAGAAAATGCATGACATTCGTGCACCTAATTCGTGATAATTTTTCAATAATTCAGCAACAATTTGTCTGTAGTTTTCATTCTTATTGTTTCCAAGAAAACTGTCCACGATGCTCTTGAAAGTTTTACAGGCTGCATATTCTTTCTCCAATAAACAATAGCTTCTTGATCTGAGGATCAACTAATATGCCTTCCTTGATTTTAGCATATGAAATTTTAGGAAAAACCAAAACAAATATTTTAATGCTGCATTATCTTTGTTCTTTAAAGGCCCATTTTTTTGTGCAGCGGCGGAAGAAGAACGTCATTTGGATCAATTAATGGTTTATTTAAAATGTTTTGTTTTCCTGGTGAATACTCAGTTCTTTTTGGCCACTTTGTTCTGACGTAATGATGACATTTAGCACGACTATCCCATAGACAAAGGAAACAACAATATTTTGTGAAACCTCCTCGCATACCAGCCAACAAGCCAATGACGTGAAACGGATTAATTTACAGTTATTTACAATGGTCTATACTATATATACAAAGAAATTTAAAAATCACACACCTTAGGGTCACCACAGATCTTCCATTTATGATCGTTGTATTTTAGTAATGTCAAAATTTTAGTCACTCCCATTATGCAAAAGAAGAGCCTTTTAAATGTACTTAGAACCATCAATAAATAATCTCCATTCAGTTTTGTCACACGGCTGGTTAATTTTTTTGAAATAAACCATCAACATCAGTACAGTATAGAATAGAGTGTTTCTTTTCAAAATATGCAGCCAATTCCAAGCTTCTATCTCTATAGATTGTTCCTTTTGTTCCAACTGCAAGATGTTTCCACTGCTGCATGCGTGAAGCTAGTAATTCTGCGTTTTGCTTCGTTAAATTTAAAATCCGAATTAGATCATTCAGCTCAGCTTGAGTCACTAAATGGCGTTCATCATCAGCCTCATACAAACTACCACTGCTGGTGAAATATGTTTCAGACTCACTGCTCGTAGCACTGGAAATGACTGATAATGGATAATTTGGCGGACGTTAAACTGGTTTGGATACAAATGGGACATTCGCGTATGTAATATTTTTTCGATTTTTCATATTGAATCCAGCAACTTTTGCTAAACAGAAATAACAATGGGTTTGGTGGTTACTTGACTCTCTCCAAAGTACTGGAATTAAAAAATCGAAATAGATCTTCTTGCCATTTGACCACCTGTATAAAACAGTTATGCAAGTATTGCAAAACATTGTCGGTGTCCACGGTTTTTCCAAGTTTCTGACAGCAAAACCAAAAAAATGTAAATATGCATATTTTAATGATTCTGATATTACATATCCTTTTTTTCCAACCAAATATTCACCACACACAAAGCAAAAATAGCTTAAATCAGCAACACACAATCTCCCTGACATGCCTAAACGTTGCTATTATGAAGATTTTGAAGGAATGTGGGTTTGCGTCAAATTAATAATTGTAAAATTGTAGTGTCAGTATTGACTGTTTTACAGTATTGCCAGATTTTTATGCCAGATTCGAATTCACCCAGATTAGTTAAAAAACATGCTTCGTTTCTGCAGTCAATTTTTTTTTAATTTGTAGACCAGTGTAGTTAGTTCTTTTTTCAATCTCATCGGAAAATTAAAATTGAAAATTGACGAAGTTAGAAATTGTTTTTCTTATAATAACATCGAAATTTGAGGATGTTACAAAATTTTTAAACACGACTTCATTGCTCAAGTTCAATATCACGGCAGCACAGTGTAGTTAATAGTTTGAAATTATTAATTAAGAGAGAATGAAAATTTCTACTTCCACGAGAGATGCATATAATTTCCAATGTTTTTGTTGTTGTTTAACAATTTAATACTTCCCTTCCTTTATTTGTATGTTGTGGTTAACTGACTGCTTTTATGCTTGAATAAATTTCCACTTTTAAACGAACAACATGGTAAATTGTAATATATTTTTTACATGATGATAAAGGGTGATTTTTTAGCTATTATCTTTTTGGCAACACTGGTTTAAACAGCTGACGCACGTTTCGTGTTTTGTTTCATTGTCAAACATCTTCAGTTTGGTCTTTAATTTAACCATGAATCGTCTTACAAACGAACAACGCTTGCAAGTTATTGAATTTTATTATCAAAATGCGTGCTCTGTTAAGAAAGTTCATCGCGCGCTTCTTCCATTTTATGGTCAGTTTAATCGACCCACTGAAGCGGCTATTCGGGCTATTGTGACTAAATTTCGCACCAAATTTACATTGTTGGACATTAAACCACCAACACGCTTACGTAGAGTGCGAACTGAAGAAAATAGCGCAGCTGTATCGGCCAGTGTTAATGATGACCATCAATTATCGATTCGTCGCCGTTCGCTGCAATTGGGCCTCTGTTACTCAACAACGTGGAAAATTTTGCGAAAATTTTTGCCCAAAATGCAAGAGCTTGACTTGTATGATATGTGGATTCAACAAGACGGTGCCACATGCCACACAGCACGCGCAACAATGGACTTATTGAGAGGCGAGTTCGGTGAACATTTTATTTCACGTTCGGGACCGGTCAATTGGCCGCCTAGATCATGCGATTTAACGCCTTTAGACTATTTTTTGTAGCGTTATGTTAAAGCTCATGTCTATAAAGACAATCCCGCTTCAATTGACGCATTGGAAGACAACATTGAAGCATTTATTCGTGAGATACCGGCCGAAATGTTGGAAAGAGTATACCAAAATTGGACTAAGCGGATGGACCATTTGAGGAGCAGTCACGGTCAACATTTGCATGAAATAATCTTCAAACATTAAATTATATGGACCGTACTATCGATTCAAATAAAGATTTCATGCATTTTTCTGAATTTTATGTGTTTTTTTTTGGAAAACTTTCCTATAGCTCTTAAAAAATCACCCTTTACAACCACCTCAAAAAAAAGTGAATATGACCCCCTAAAAAACTACTTGTTGTTGGTATTTTAACCTGTTTGTTTTTTACTTATACCAATTTAAAATACTTTCTTAGTGAGAGACTTTATAGACCCAAACATATAAAATCAGTGAAATGAAAAGGCAACAAACAAAATGGTTAAAACCACAAACTTGTTTTCAACAAATATTTGCGAGTGTGTATTTATTTTCTACATAAAAATGTCATTACATTATAGACAAACAAAATAGCCAAGTACTTTTTTGCAGGAAATTTCTAATGAATGAACATTATATAGAATACTTTATACCTCTAAAAAAGAAGAGGAAATAATGAAATTTTTCATACCAACAAAATTTTATCGTAAAAAAACATTAAGATTTAAGATTAAATGAAATTTTAGTAATTTCCCCCCCTTTATATTAGCTTTCTCTGCTGTATTTTTTAAAATAAATTCGTTAGTACTAAAATCTTAACTTACACGCATTTCATCAAAGAAAAATTTCACTTCTTAAAAATTGAAACTTAACAGGCCAGATATTAGCTTTGAATAGCGTTTTCAAGCACCTGTGTCGTTTTTGTTGTAGAGGTGTTGAATTAGGACCGTTGCTATTTCCTTTAGAAATTATACTTTGCAGCTGCTAAATTCAGATCAATAAATCTTTTGCTGTATAATGTTTATAGAAACATAAAGTGATATACTCTACAAAAACATAATTAATTCTTAAGACTAACTTTTAGTGTCTCTAAGAGAGTGGATTATGCGTCGTACTATTACACTGTGGAACAAATTCAGGTTAGCAAAAGTTAGGTCGATTCTGAGAGTGAGGGGTGAAAATAGAGGCTAAATTAGAAGACCCGTATCGCGGCGTTTGTTTATGTTAGTCGAATTTTTTTTTTAATCGACGTTCGAACTTTGCAGTCAAATTTTCAGCATATTGTTTATATGTTTTTTTTTGGCTATAACTCGTCGACTAATTGATATTTTTCTAATCTGTAAAAGCCAAATTATTGCTATAGACCTGTGCAACAATTAAAATTTTTTAAAAAATTGATTTAGAAAATTGTTGTGGTGCTTATGAAGCAAAATGTTGGAAAAATTATTTTTTTTCACGCTTTTTGAAAATATTTTCCACAAAAGTAACTCTTTTTTTGCTTTCTGTTTGATCTGTAATATGGTTCTCAGTTTCTTCAATAAATTTCATTTGAAAAGAAAACGGTCTTAGTCGATAATTTGCGTTAAAAATCCCAAAACCATTAAATAAATAGCGATTTAGGTAGAAGTTATCAAAAATGGAAGTTCCAAGAATTAGGAATTAGTAAAACAACTTTTTTGTTTTCAACCACCGCATAGGTAGCGATTTTTTTATTTCATACTAGCGAACTAATTTCAAAAATGAAGATTGAGTTAAGACTCCAAACTCAGCCGAAGCTGATGTCTTTTAATTTTCGCTCGGTCGTGATAAAATTCGCTATTAATTTTTTTGGAACCTATTTCATTTTGTGATTGATTTAAGTTAAGTGCATCGGTTTCATAAAAATAACAAAAAAAACATTGAATAATATATATTGTATTAAAAATGTCGGAACCAAATATAAAATGGACCATTTTTGTAATGTTTGTGGACGTTTCATAGCAAGCGATGAAAAATGTGGCAATGCGAGTGATTTTTTTTTTGGAAGCCTATAAACAATATTTCTCGCAAGAGTTTATCACTGACGTAAACTATGCCCCTAAAAAAGTTTGCTTTAATTGCTATTCAACTCTTATGCAATGGAAAAGTGAAAAGAAGAAGGCTATGCCTATATGTGGTTAGACAACAGCCCGCATCAAGAAGAAAATTGCTATGGATGTATCAACTACCATAAAACTTTGAATAGAAGGAAAGCAAAGAATAAAACTTATGTAGCAGTGCCAAGTGTCCAATTACCATTACCGCACTCAAAATTCGTTCCAGTACCAACATACCGAAGTATTGATCTTCAAACAGATATCAGTACTACAACCGCCGCTGATACATCCATGGATTTCTTCTTAGAATATGACCCTGGTGAAGGTACATCCTATGAAACATCAAAGGACCCAATCCTAGTCACACAAAACCAATTGGATGGAATTGTTGCAAATTTGTGTTTGACTCAGAAAAAATCAGAACTACTGGCTTCATTTTTGAAAGGAAATAATTTGCTGGCGAAAGGTACCAAAGTAACAGCATATCGAAAACGCCAAAAAGAGTTAGAAAAGTCCTTCAATGTGAATGATGCAAAAAATTTCGCTTATTGCAACAAAAGTTAATGGAGACGATAGGGTTAACCTATAAAAAGATGATTGGCGTTTATTCATCGATAGTTCACTAATCAGCTTAAAAGTTGTGCTTTGCACAAGACAAATAGAATGCCTTCTGTTCTGATTGCATATAGCACTGACACTAGTGAAAATTTCGATAATTTGAAATACATTCTGGAAGTAGTCAAATATAACGAACACCAGTGGCGCATTTGCTGCGATCTCAAAATAGTTTCATTGATTACAGGCTTAACACATCTGGCCATCCAATATATCCGTGTTTTTTGTGCGATTGGGATTCACGATACGGAGAAGGTATTAAAGGAAGAAACCAGTACAACAGCATAACTGGAATAGTCGCATTGGACGGAAATGGCCTAAAGACAATAGGCTACCTACACGAAAGTCTTGTTCCTGAAATGAAAATTTTGTTGCCGTTGCTCCACATTAAACTTGGCTTTGCAAAAAATTTTTTGAAATGTATCGCAAAAAGACCAGCAGTATTCAACTGCTTAAAAGACATTTTCCCAAGACTAAGTAACGCCAAAATTCAGGAAGGGGTTGTTAATGGTCCCGACATATGGAAACTAATGAGTCGTCAAGATTTTGAACAAGTTCTGACAGACCGAGAATTAAATGCATGGTTCGCATTGAAAGCAGTCATTAAAGGACTTTTGGGTAAAGAACGCAAAGACAACTACAGGCAATCTGTTGCAAACATGTTGGCAGCTTTCGATGAAATTGGGGTTAATATGTCGTACAAAATTCATCTCTTGCATCAGCATCTTGATCAATTCGCTCAACTGAATCTGATGAGCAACACGAACGTTATCACCAAACTGAGCTTCCATTTGAAATAAGGTAAGAGTGTGCATGTTTGGAATTCCTAGATTTTTCTAATATCTTTGTCAGAGTGCACAATTTAAACATGTTAACGATTGAAAACTATTTTCGTTTCAGGTACAGAGGAAAGAAATCTCCAGATGCAATACTCGCTGAAATTTGTTGGTGGTATAAAAATACCTTTGAAGAAGAGGAAGACGAGGAAAAAGAGGAAGACAAAGATGAAATTCCAGAATATCTGTTGGACGAAATTATCGACCTTTCTGATGATGATGATGGCGATGACCAAGATATTAGAGAGAGCAGTGATGTCGATCCACAGCCGTCTGCTAAACGGCAACTGGCCAAATCATTAATTTAATTTATTTAATTTTTATACCCTATACCACTATGTGGTTTGGGTATAATGACTTTGTGCTGCTGTTTGTAACAACCAAAAATATTTGACATACACCCATCTTTAATTATACCGATCGAATCAGAATCACTATCTGATTCGATTTAACGATGTCCGTCCGTTTGTGTGTCCATGTAAAGCTTGTAATCAAACTGCAGGTCGCAAATATGAACATATTTTGACGAAATTTGGTATTTGATCTTTTATCGGCTATGGGATGAACGCTATTGAAACTGGTGAGAATCGGTCCATGTTCAGACCTAGCCCCCATACAAATGACCCTTATGAAATCAACATATATTGCCATAAGATCCAAATTATCATACAAATCTTAGTCAAATTGGGTTTGTATGTATATATTACATCCATTAATCAGTAGTCCAAAAATTATCCCTATGGGACAACTCGTAGTCATAGGCCCCATATAGAGCTGCTTCCCGATCTTCACTTAAATCTATCAAGAAACAAAAATATTGCACGGATTCCTTTCAAATTTTGTTTGTATATATTTTTACAAAATACAAGAGACTTTACCAAATTGTTCAGGATCGGTCCATTTTTGGGCCTAGTCCCCATTATCCGATATGAACTTTTTCTTATCTGCAGCCAAAAAAATTAATAAAAATCCCACTCAAATTTGGTTTATGCTTATTTTCTATATCCAGTTAGTTGGGCCTGAGAGATGGGGTCTCTAAACGCATGGTATAGGGTATCGTATAGTCGGTCTAGACCGACTATAATTATCTTACTTGTTTTAATTGCTTTTATAATTTATTTTTCAATGTTTCTTCAAAACCAACACTGAACAAAATTAGTACATAAAAAATGAGAAGTAAATTAATATTAAGCTGGAAAACGCAAGTTTTGTATTATGATTGTTTTCTTTTCAAATGAAATTTATTGAAGAAACTGAGAAGCATATTATAGATCAAACAGAAAGCAAAAAAGACTTAGTTTTGTGGAAAATATTTTCAAAAAGCATGAAAAAAAATAAATTTTCCAACATTTTGTTTCATAAGCACCACAAAAATTTTCAAAAATTTTAATTGTTGCACAGGTCTCTAGCAATAATTTGTTTTTACAGATTGAAAAAATATCAATTAGTCGACGAGTTATAAGCAAAAAACCGTATAAACAATATGCTGAAAATCGGCATTTGACTGCAACAAAGTTCGAAGGTCGATTTAAAAAAAAAATTCAAACTAACATAAACAAACGCCGCGATACGGGTCTTCTAATTTAGCCTCTATTTTCACCCCTCACTCTCAGAATTGACCTAACTTTTGCTAACCTGAATTTGTTCCACAGTGTTATTCGATGGTTATAACGGGTGATTTTTTTGAGGTTAGGATTTTCATGCATTAGTATTTGACAGATCACGTGGGATTTCAGACATGGTGTCAAAGAGAAAGATGCTCAGTATGCTTTGACATTTCATCATGAATAGACTTACTAACGAGCAACGCTTGCAAATCATTGAATTTTATTACCAAAATCAGTGTTCGGTTCGAAATGTGTTTCGCGCTTTACGTCCGATTTATGGTCTACATAATCGACCAAGTGAGCAAACAATTAATGCGATTGTGACCAAGTTTCGCACTCAGTTTACTTTATTGGACATTAAACCAACCACACGAATGCGTACAGTGCGTACAGAAGAGAATATTGCGTCTGTTTCTGAGAGTGTTACTGAAGACCGTGAAATGTCGATTCGTCGCCGTTCGCAGCAATTGGGTTTGTGTTATTCGACCACATGGAAGATTTTACGCAAAGATCTTGGTGTAAAACCGTATAAAATACAGCTCGTGCAAGAACTGAAGCCGAACGATCTGCCACAACGTCTAATTTTCAGTGAATGGGCCCTAGAAAAGTTGGCAGAAAATCCGCTTTTTTATCGACAAATTTTGTTCAGCGATGAGGCTCATTTCTGGTTGAATGGCTTCGTAAATAAGCAAAATTGCCGTATTTGGAGTGAAGAGCAACCAGAAGCCGTTCAAGAACTGCCCATGCATCCCGAAAAATGCACTGTTTGGTGTGGTTTGTACGCTGGTGGAATCATTGGACCGTATTTTTTCAAAGATGCTGTTGGACGCAACGTTACGGTGAATGGCGATCGCTATCGTTCGATGCTAACAAACTTTTTGTTGCCAAAAATGGAAGAACTGAACTTGGTTGACATGTGGTTTCAACAAGATGGCGCTACATGCCACACAGCTCGCGATTCTATGGCCATTTTGAGGGAAAACTTCGGAGAACAATTCATCTCAAGAAATGGACCGGTAAGTTGGCCACCAAGATCATGCGATTTGACGCCTTTAGACTATTTTTTGTGGGGCTACGTCAAGTCTAAAGTCTACAGAAATAAGCCAGCAACTATTCCAGCTTTGGAAGACAACATTTCCGAAGAAATTCGGGCTATTCCGGCCGAAATGCTCGAAAAAGTTGCCCAAAATTGGACTTTCCGAATGGACCACCTAAGACGCAGCCGCGGTCAACATTTAAATGAAATTATCTTCAAAAAGTAAATGTCATGGACCAATCTAACGTTTCAAATAAAGAACCGATGACATTTTGCAAATTTTATGCGTTTTTTTTTTAAAAAAGTTATCAAGCTCTTAAAAAATCACCCGTTATAAGAAAACTAATTGCTATTCGTATGTAGGTTATAGACTCCCAAACTATTCAACCAATTTAAACAACTCTCCACACCAATGTGCAGAGGGTATATATCAGTTTGCCATTCTATTTGTAAAGCATCAAAAAAATTATTTGCGAGCCCAGAAAGTATATATATTTTTGATCCCTATGATAACTCAGATCGATATAGCGATGTCAGTCTGTTGAAATCACAAAATAAACCAGTTACCCAGGTTAAATTAGGATAATATTATTTGTTTTCATTTCAAACAGGTTGGCATAGAATTTGGAGCCTTTAGACACAATAGCTGAGGAATGGCGTACGAAAATGTAAATATTCTCCGATAAAATCTAAATATGTATATATAAATGGATGTATGTATGTGTTTTTGTTCCGTATGCACTCCAAAATGGGTGAACCGATTTGATAACAGCTTAGCGGTTGACACTGTGAAGTCTGATATTTGATTTTTGGTCTGTGGACCAAGGCGCGTGGCAAAATCAAATTTTAATATTATACCACTTTATATACAGTCGAACTTCCATAACACGAATCATCATTATCCCAACAGAAACTTCGACTTACGGAGACTTTGAGTTAGAGATTTTTTTTTTTAATAATCAATTGCAAACATGTGTTTATAGTTCGTATTTTTTATTTAAAACAGGTACTAACTAAAACTACATACCTCAGTATGTATGTATATGAAATAAACAAGTTACAATAAAGTAAAATATTCTGAAATTAGTGACTGAAAATTTTTTTTTTTTTTGTTATTTTCAGTAAAAAATGACTCTATTTGCTCAAAGCCTTATAGAATGTCATTCTATAAATTGTCAAATATAAATTCAATGTTCGAAAAGAATTTTCTATATAATTTCTGGAAGGCTGATAAATAGTTTATTCCACCGAACCCTCGCCATCACTCTCCGTTCCGCTTAAGTTTGGACTCTCTGGTTCAAGACAGTAACGCTCAACAATATCATCATCTGTCGGAAAGTCAATTGTGCAAAGCTCATTAT
This sequence comes from Cordilura impudica, assembly GCA_963682025.1. Lineage (NCBI taxonomy): Eukaryota > Metazoa > Arthropoda > Insecta > Diptera > Scathophagidae > Cordilura > Cordilura impudica. The sequence continues at coordinate 252,842,748 of OY821517.1, forward strand.
CTACTTCAATATAATCCTGAAGAGTAGCATTACAAATTATTTTGTTTGCTTTTGTTTGATTTTCATCAATACTCAAAAAAATTAGAGGCATGCCATCTTCTTCCCATTCGGATTACTGACCAAATCCAATTTTTTTTTAAGCAATTCGCTATGGTTTGTTTACTGACATGCATATCCCATGCTTTCGTTACATGATTGATACAATCCATTAGTGTAATATCCTGTTTTTCGTTTGCCTCTATGCGATTTAGTGCTTCTTTTACTATTCTGCTACGATAGAAAACTTTCTAGTTTGGAATTACTCCCTGATCAAGAGGTTATAATTTAGAGGTTTGGTGGAAAAAATGCTAATTCAATGGCATTCAATTTGCTTAGTACGTCTTCTGGATGTGCTGGACAATTATCAATAAACAGTAAGATTTTTCGGCCATTTTGAAAGTGCTTATCTAATTTTAGAACCCATTCTTCAAAAAGTTGTCCAGTCATCCAAGCCTTGGAGTTTGCTTTATACTCTACGGGTAACCACTTAACATCACGAAAGTAGCGAGGTTTGGCACTTTTTCCAATCAATACAATTTTAAGTTTTTCAGAACCATCCATATTTGCTGCCAGCATTAACGTAACACGCTGCTGTATTAATTGAACGTTTCATCAGTTAAATTTTTTCTTCAATACCTCTGCTTCCACTTATCAAGCCAACCTGTGCTCGCCATAAATTTATCATCACCAAAACGCTTTGCGAACTCCATTGCCTTTTCCTTTAATATTCCTCCAGATATAGGCATGCTTTGACTTCTAGTTTCTGTAAACCAATCGAGAACTGCTTTGTCGATATTTTTGAATATTGGGGTCTTAACTCGTTTACTATTCAGATCCAAAAGAGTTGATAATTGATTCTCTGTTTTTAAAAATCGTCGAGACCGTACTAGCCGGGATACCATATTTATCAGCTGCGTCCTTTTTCCTTAATCCACCTTAGACATCTTTTATTAGTTTGTATTTTTCTTCATTTGTCAAACATTTTAAAACACGTTTAGTTGCGCGAATAACATTTATGCAAAGTACGGATACTTACGCAAACAAAAAGAAGCACAGGATGTACTAAAAGGGATTTCCCCGAAAAAAGCTAGCAAAATATACAAACCAGCTAAACAAGCAAAATAAACAAACTAAAACACACAAGCAAAATCAACAAACTAATAAAACACGCAAAATAATTCGAGTTATAGAATTCATATGTCTGTATTTCGTTCGAGTTATGGAGAACTTCGAGTTGTGAAAGTTCGAGTCACGGAAGAAGAATTGTTTGTTATTTATTATTTTAACGCTACTGCCAAAATTCGAATTAGAGAAGTTTGAGTTATGAAAGTTCGACTGTATATAAAAATGGAAGGGGACTGATTTAAATAAAATTTTCTGGGAATCTTCAGAATAGCAGAATAGGTGACAGTGAAGGATGGAGGGGCATGGCACTGCACCTATATATATCAGCTAGAACTTTTGGGGGAGTTCGTGTTTTACTTTTGTCCGACACTATGTATTACAATTTAGATGCAATATAAAAACCAAACGTTTTCTTAGGGCCTGAAAAGCGGAAAGGGCCCAGCTAGTTGTAAATAAAAAACTAAAAATAGTGAAAAATGCTTTGTTTTCTTTTTTCTTCTTTTTTTTTTTTGTACATGAGAACTAAGGGTTTATCGATGAGAGTAAGAGAATAATCAAGATGGTTAAGATTTAAGTGATACATCATCGTTTGTGAAATCGACAAAGAGATGATTGTATGTATTTACGTTTATGTGATTACATAAAGTAATTGCTTTTAACTAACAAAAAAGCATGAAAATATCTAAAATGTTTGTTAATTATATTATTTATTTTTAAATCGTAAAAGATCTAGCCATTATAATATAAAATCTAGCCTTTTTGTATCTTACTGTTGACAAACTTGATTACAATAGTGTGTTTAGTATACGGGTGTAGGGTATCAAAGATTCGATACAACCAAATTGTTTCGTTCGATTTGTATTAGAGTCCTGTAGTTTTATCGTATGTTTTAAATATACTTAGTCGAGTTAGAAATGGGTAGGATCGTGTTGCATGCTATACACAGTAAAACATATGGAGTGATATGATAATGAGAGACTTGAAAGTTTGCGATAGTCCATGGGTTATTAATATAAATAGTAGAGTCAAATATAGGCTCGGACTAATGGGCATGGTACTTGTCAGAGAAAGTGAATATATGTTATCATATCTTATATAGAGAATAAATATTTTTAATGTTTAAATTGCTGTTTAAATACACTATTTACTTAAAAATTTTGGCTAGGTCGAAGCAACATACGACGGGATCCGTTAGTATGAAAAATGATTGCAGCCCTCGAAATTCGACCGCAAATTCTAGGAAATTTTATTTTTTCATTAAAGAAAAACCCTAAAAGTATGCTAATCAATTATAGCCAATTTACAAATCAACAAAAAAAAAAAAAAAAACAAACTCATTTTAATACAAACACATTAACAAATTTAATAAACACACACATAGCATTGTATAATTTTATGTATATATTAATAGCAATTTTAAATGCAATTTACTCAAAATAAAGGAAAAAATTTAAAAATCTGTAAATCTGCAAATCGGCTAAAAAGAAATACCTTTCAAATAATATACGTTTGGCCAAAATCGGGATAAAATGGTAGAACAAAACATCAGCCACAAGAAATCGCCTAGCCTATTAATATTATAGATAATAAAACTAAACATCAAACGAGAAAATTTAATTTGAAAACTATTTTTGAAATATAATTCATGGCCATGAGTTCATTTTATCTATATAGTTTAAAATGCTTCTCGACAGCACAGGTAAGGGAGTCTTAATTGTATGGAACCTCTTCAAATACACGAATTATAAGTTTATTTAAGTAACAAAATTCCATTCAATATAACGTGAAATTTTATTATTTACTTAAAATGTGCAATTTTTTTCTTTGTTCTTTGCGAAATATTTTATTAATAATAACACTGTAATATTTGTAACAAGTCTAGTCTAGACCAACAATAACTCCATTGCAATTAAAATTACCAACGCACCACTGCACTTTTCGTTCAACAGTAAAAAAAAATGAAAAACAAAACAAGGTAACATAACAAAAGTTGGCTTAACTGTTTACAAAAATAATAATAATAAATGCAGTTTTTAACCGAAAATCAAATTCCATAACAAATAAATAACTATTTATTACGAAAGGTTGTCAATTTCAATATAACCAAATATGTTACAAACGTATACTGACATTTTTCTTAAGATTCCGCTTCTACAGTTTGGGTGTAAAAACACAAATATGTGCTGGCAACTCCTCTAAAAAATTTAGATTATGAATCATAATAATTATTTCTTTAAAATTCTTTTATCATGACTTGTTTTTGAATACCCCCATGGTGTTTGTTTCAAAACCTTGCTAATACCCACATTTTAAAATTTTTAGTTCATAATTTTATTATTCTGTTGTTTAAGGTCACTTATAGGTGCAGACGATTATTTATCAGCATATGAAAGAAACTAAACTAAAATCATGTTGTATGTGTTGCGTAGTAATTGGTCTTCTTTGTTATTTTCTTGATTTAAATGTTTAATAGTTTGGCTTGTAGACAGTAATTAAAAACATTTATTAATAAAACGATATAAGAATTTAAATTTTTTTACATTAATGAAGGTGAAATTGTTATGTGCATTGATTTGTAAAGTTATACAGCAGTCAGCCAAAAATTGCAAAACACTATTGAATATATTTTATAAATAATATAAAATAAACTGAAACAAATTAATGATCAAAATATTTGATTCAAAGAAATTTTAATTTTTGTTCACGTTTGTTGCCACTGTCTGTTGAATAATATCCTTTAGCTGTAAGCGATTTTGTTTTTATAACGACTTTTTAGCCTTTTATGGATATTTTTTTTTTTTGTAAAATGTAACTTTTCCGAATGAGATTATTACTTATTGGGCAAATAAAATAGATTTTAAGCTAAAATTTGCCACCGGACACTTTTTTTTTTTTTTTTTTTTTTTGGAAAATTCTAAGACAATTTCAAAAATAAATTGCATACTATTTTGTCGTTTTGTCAGTGTTCATATTATACTGTTAACAAATCAAGGAGTTTACAAAATCGACAATCGAAAAGTTTTTATGAAAGTTGGCCGATTTTTTTTTTCAGTAAATTGTTCGCTTTAAATCCAATTAGCGTTCAAGTGTTAAAAAAATTTTTGGTATGTAATATCAATAGCAGTAAGAGTCTTTTACATTTTTCTTAACGAGTTTTTATTATATTTAATACATGTTAGATATTTTTCAGCTTTTGCTCTTTGCCAATCGTGAAACACCGAGAAATATAGTGTAAAAATAAAACCAATAAAGTAACATATATGTACATATATGTATATATATATATATATGATTTATTTTTTTGTGAAATTGTTGCTAAATCATTTTTCAAGTTTTGTTTGGTAAATAAAATACTTAAAATTCGATTAGCAGTTGAAACAGGTATTATGTAACAAAAATGCAAAAAAAAAATTTCGAAAAATTAAATTCCAAAAGAAGTTAATTAAAATATGACTTGTAGAAAAATGTTTTACATCTTGAAATATAAAACATATTTCCTCATGAAACCAACAATTTGAAATAAATGTGGCGGCATAAAAACAGCATCCCAAGTGGTGAAAAGTTTAATTATTGAACATTGAACATTGGATGGAATTTTTATTTTATTCAAAGTACGTCTTCACAATACTTAGGATATCTATAATATTAATAGGTTAGGCGATTTCTTGTGACCGATATTTTGTTCTACTGTTTTATCCCGATTTTGACCAAACGTATATTATTTGAAAGGTATTTCTTTTTAGCCATTTTGCAGATTTACAGATTTTAAATTTTTTCCTTTGTTTTGAGTAAATTGCATTTAAATTTGCTACTAACACATACTTAAAATTATATAATGCTATGTGTGTGTTTATAAAATTTGTTAATGTATTTGTGATAAAAAATAACTTTGTTTTTTTTTTGTGTTGATTTGTGAATTGGCTATACTGGATTATCAACCCTTCAGGGTCTTTATTTAATGAAAAAATAAAATTTCCTAGAAGTTGCACTCGAATTTCGAGGGCTGGAATCTGCTAGTTATAATAAATATGACACTTTAGGAAGTTATTTAAAAGTTATTCAAAATGGTCAATGGATGTACTGCAAACCAAAATGTATTCCGTTATTTACAATTACACGTATCTAACTTGTTATACCCTATACCACTATATGGTTTGGGTATAATGACTTTGTGCTGCTGTTTGTAGTTACCAAAAATATTTGACCTAGACCCATCTTTTAATATACCGATCGAATCAGAATCACTTTCTGAGTCGATTTAACGACGTACTTCCGTCCGTCCGTCTGTGTGTCCATGTAAACTTTGTAATCAAACTGCAGGTCGCAAATATGAATATATTTTAATGAAATTTAGTATATAAGCTTTCGTCGGCTATGCGATGAACGCTATCGAAATTGGTAAGAATCGGTTCATGTTCAGCCTATGAAATTGACATAAATTGCCATAAGATCCAAATTGTCGTATAGATCTCAGTCAAATTGGGGTTGCATGTGTTTATTACACCCATTAATGAGTAGTCCAAACACGATCCCTATGGGACAACTCTTAGTCATAGGCCCCATGTAGAGCTGCTACCCGATCTTCACTTAAATCTATAAAAAAAACAAAAATATTGCACTGATTCATCTCAAATTTTGTTTGTATATATTTTTGCAAAATACCATGGTCAGGATCGGTCCATTTTTTGACCTATACCCCATATAAATATAGCACCCGATATGAACTTTTTCATATCTGAAGCCAAAAAAATTATTAACAATGGCACTCAAATTTGATTTATGCTTATTTTCTATATCCAATTAGTTGGACCAAAGAAATAGGGTCTCTAAACCATGGTATAGGGTATCGTATAGTCGGCCTAGACCAACTATAATTTCTTACTTGTTTCAAATTTGATTTAATTATCTGTTTGCAGAATAATAATTAACTGTATCAAATATTGTTACGTTTTTGACCTAGTCCCCATATGAAAATAGAATCTGGTATGAATTTGTTCCTATTTGCGGGCAACAAATTCATAACAATCGCACTCAATTTTGCTTGTGCTTATTTGCTATATCCAATTAGTGGGGACCAAGACCATTTATCTAAATTCATAGTATAGGGTTTAGTATGGTTGGGCTAGATCTAATATAATTTTCTTATTTGTACGTCGAATACTGTTATTTAAGCACTGAAATAAATAAACATGCGTGCGTTAAATATATTTTTTTTTTTTTCTATAAAATTAACGTTTAAAATTTAGATACACTATCTGGGTGGTCAAGTACTATAGACTGTAAATGCATTTTCTAAATAGAGTTGAACTAGAAATGCTAGAAAAACTTTGAACTAAATACATTTATTTCAAATATTCTACTAATTGTTTTTGTTTTTTAAAAAATCCGCCTTTTAGCAATCATAAATATTTGTATAAAAAAATATAAAGTGAATGGATTTTTAAGATCAACAACAATTAAATGAAATTAAAAGTAAACAATTTAATGACGCACACTACTCGTACTATTAAACGTCAAACTTAATAACGCCGAACTAGATTCTAAATACAATTGGATAAATAAAGCTAAGAGAAAAAAAGGAAAAATATAGAAGTACTCGTACATATAGAATTTTTATATATACAAAAACAAATTGAACTTACTTTATTTGAAGTAATTGAAACTAGTTTTCAGTAATGAATCAAAGGCCAAAGTAGTTAATCCAATGTCTAATGCTCAACAAAGCAGTTTGAAACTCTATAGAAATACTTGAGTTTTGCTTAGTATGTACATGCTTTCATATACATATGATTAGTTTCTAATGACACATACCACGGGTCGACTAGATTATATTAGCTTACGTAAAATATTTTTTAGATTCTAATAATAATAATATAAAAACCAGTTAAAGTATTAAAAAAGATAATTTTTTTTTTGTTACCTCGGTAAATTAACTTTGAACTTCAACCATAAAAGAGTTGTAAAAATATTTAAAAACTTGTTATTTTCTAAATATTTTTGTATTTATATTTATTAGGTCCAAAATATTGTGTTCAAATGGCCTTGTCTTTTTCATTTATTTTAATAATTATATAATTCCATAAGTAGGTGCTAAAAACCAAATAATATCAAAGTCCGTTTGAAAATGTTTTTTTTTTTTTTTTTTTTTGTTTTTTGCTATAATCTTAATTGCTTTTAAATGTTTTAGCGAAGTTCTACATATAATATATAATTAACACCATTTGTTGGTAAAAAAAAAATCGGTTTGGTTTAAAAAGAAATAGATCCGCTTTTGTAGATATTTCATAAATACTAAATTAGCTGTGTTTTCAATTTGCAGCAACCTTAATAACAAAATTTAAAATTTTCCCAATTATTTTAAACCTTATTTACAGAGTGCTTAATGTTAACGATTGAAATTTAAATTTGAATATACTTTTAACCTTACCTTATACTATTTATAGTTTGCAATCAGGTCTGCATTTGCACAATATTTTTCTAAATATTTGCATAATTGTTTTACAACACATTTTTTCTGTTTGCCTTGATTTGCATATTGTCATATATGACAGTCGTATATTTATTCATGTTATATACATATGTTTGTATGTATATAAGTACAAAGCTTTGTTTAAGCAAGTCGTTAAACGTGTAGGTGTAGATTTAAAAAAAAGTATCATAAAAAACCATTAATTTCTTCAAAAGCCTTTATTCGTATTGAAAATATTTTAGATTTCTTAATGTTATAACTGCCATAATATAAAATCAATTTTCCTTATAATGGAGCTTGACGTGTTATGGAAAAAAATAAATTTTTTAAATAATAAAGTTCTTATATTTGAATAACATCGTTAATAAGCTAGTACTAGAATTGTGTAATCCTGAACGAACAAGTTCAAATGAACTATTCTTTCTACTGTACTATATAAACTAGTTCGCACTCTTTCGCTCTTTTAGTTCATTCTGTATTTTTATTAAATTTAATCATTTTGTTAATTTTTTCATTTATTTCCAGTTTTGCATAGACAAAAGCCAAGTATAAATTCAGCAACTAAAGAGCCTTCGACAAGCACGCAAATGTAAATTCTGTCACAACCTCAACCTTCTACTCAAGGTATTGCTCAATTTATGCGAAGGCCTCCTCCGGCGCGTAATTAGTGGTGCAAATAGATTGACAAATTTAAAGTTCGTTGAGGATTGTAGAAGATTCAGAATTTAATTTGTATCACATTGTCCAGGATATAGTTTACCAGACTTTGTCTAAAAATCTAGACTTTGTCTAAAAATCTAGACTTTGTCTAAAAATCTAGACTTTGTCTATAAATCTATTGCCAAATGTTCATAATGATGTTTTAAGTGATATAAAAGTTAAAATTCAGTCATCTATTGCTGTATTTTTCATGAAAGACAGTTGGACATCCAGGACAAATGTTGGTTATTTGACTGTTACAGCAAATTACGTAAGTGGATGATAACACAAAATTTCAATCCCACTTAATTTCTTGTGACGGTTATGGTGACGGGCGTACGGCAGAAAATTTGTCTAATCTATATATATAAAAGAAAGTCGTGTTAGTTACACTATTTATAGCTCTAGAACGGATGTACCGATTTGGCTGAAAATTGGTGGGGAGGTAGCTGAGAACCAGGAGAAGGATAAAGGATACTTTTTATCCCGTTCGACCGCGTTCCTGTGTGGCGTGACATAAAACGTCTTTAATTTATGTGGCAACAATGTTTATTTTTACTTTTTAAGATTTTCCTTTTAAAATTAAGTGGTGTTGGCAATAAGTGAACGTAATGTCGGAAATAGTGAACGTGTAAAAATTAATAATTTTAAGTAATTTCAGTTTTAAGTTTAGTTTAGTTTAGTTTAGTTTATGAGGCAACAATGTTTATTTTTACTTTTTAAGATTTTCGCATCTGATGTGGAGTAACAAAACGCAATGATTTAAGAATGCCGCGACCAAGACGATCGAATCTTTCCCGACAAAGACGTAATGCAAGAAGGATACGAAACATTGCAAATAAATGAACTGAAGAAGAACACGAAATTGCCCGTGAAGAGCGCCACGTTACTATGGCTCGACGTGCGTGCTTATCAATCAAAATTGATCTTAATAAAATCCAAAATCTGCTTATTTATTGCCTCTAAGGCAGGCAGAGTTTGCGGGTCAGCTAGTTACATTTAAAAAAATGCTACAGATTTTGATATAACAAACAAAATAACCACTGTTGTCAGCAGAGTTCAGAGAAAAACACACACCGAAAAAAAAAACTTGTACATATGTGACCTTCTCCGAGAAAATGGACCTAGTGTGTCAAAAAACGGGTTGTGTCAAAAACGGTGGATTCTGGTACCCAAAAAGTTTGTAGAAACTTTAAATGCGTTTTTTTCTCAAAACTTAATTTTCACACACTAGGTCCCTTTTCTCGGAGAAGGTCACATATATATAAACAAACATAAACAAACACTGTGTTTCATTTTAATATTTCGTTATTTACAGATTTTTTTAATAAATTTGGTTAAATCCTTGTGATCTAGTGTAAAGTTTGATCTCTAAAATCTCTCTACTCTTATTAATTTTGTCTTAAACGATGTACATAGTTTACACAGTAAATCAGTCCTTTTTTTGCTGTCGCCTCGCTCAGTTAGTTAGCGCATCATTTTGTAACAAAATAAAGATACATACAAAATAAATCAACAATTAACGGCTAAGTAGTTTAATGTTTTATTTGGATATATGGAACCGACCAAAAAAGTATAAACATATTTCTGGTCCTTCAACCCGGATCGGTTTTTAATCATTAAAATCGTAAAATTTATTTAAAAAAAAAAAAAATTGATTTTAATTTTCATCATAAAACATTAAAAAATTGAAATGTGACCTTCAATTGCATTGTACATTCCAACGATTAAAACAACAGTTAAAAAGAAAGAAGAACAAATTTCTTGTAAGTTGTTGCTGCTTACGGTTCCCTCATTTAAAGTCATCATCATCATTGTTGAACTGCCTGCTGCTCTGCTACTAACTCGTTCGCTGCCCACACCTCTCAACTGCTGTTATATTTTTTGTAACATTCATAACGCCACTGCTACAATCATCGTGTTGTGTCATTATCATCTTTGCTTATGCAGTTTTGCTGCTAATATCTTTTGAGTGTTAGATCTGTTTCTGACTGCGTTTATTTTCTTGCTGCTTTTTCTTATGAAGACAGAATTAACATACAGTGGCGAGCAGAATTTTTCAACATTAAACAATTTTACGAGTTAAAAAAGAAAAAACATTTATAAATGCTATCAATTAAATTAAATTACATTAATTCAAAATGAGTGAAAGTCAAGAATCGTTTTTTCTGTGTCAGGAAATGACATTTTCACATATACAATCGGCTTTGATGAAATTTAAAGCTCTTTCGAGGGAGGATTGTACACAGGCCCAAGTGCAAACACGATTGTCAATCCTAGATACCAACTGGACTAAGTTTAAAAATTGCCATGATAAGCTGACTCGTACCAGGTTATCTGAGGAGGCAAGGAAAAACAAATATTTTACTGACGATATATATGCAGCCTGCGAAGAAACTTACGCCAATGCCAAGTCATTAATGCTTACTTCATTAGAGGAGTTTCGCAGTAATCCATCTATCGATAACAGCATCATTAATCAAACCATGAGCAATTCCTCACACTTGCGCTCTTTACCGAAAATCACCTTACCCAAGTTTTCAGGAAATTATCATGATTGGAGGCCATTTCATGACTTGTTTACTACAATGATTCTTTTAAGTAATGAATTATCAGCTGTTGAAAAATTTTATTATCTCAAAAGTAGTCTCAGTGGCGAAGCACTGCAATGTATATCAAACTTGCCAGTTTCATCAGAGAATTTTAATACAGCTTGGAATCTTCTGTGCACTCAATATGAAAATACTCGGTTGTTAATCAATTCTCATTTAGATGCAATATTCGAGCTGCCATATCTGCAACGAAAATCATATTCAGATTTGAAGAATCTTTTAGCAGTCGTCAAAGAATCGCTTGGTGCGTTAGAAGCTTTAGGTTCACCCGTACAACAGTGGGATCATATCATCGTCTACATGGTTGTGCGACGTTTGGACTCATCATCACATGAGGCGTGGGAACTCTGTCGTAGTTCATCCAAAAGGCCTGCAACATTTTCTGAATTAGAGATTTTTCTCAGTGGCCGTATTCAAGCCTTGGAGAGCGTGGAGTGTAGGGCAGGCTCATCAAAAGCTTCAAAGAAATCAGCCGCAAACTCACACGTAGCAACGTCTGCACATCAAAAATGTTCTGTTGAGGTTCCAAATAAGTTATCTTTTCAATCAAATAATCTTTCTTGTTCTATTTGCAGCTCAAATCATTACATTTCGAGCTGTGACATCTACAATGGCAAGACTCTTCAACAAAAACATGCTGTTCTCGCCTCAAAGAATCTCTGTTTCAACTGTCTTGGTCCTCATCGGGTTGCTCAATGCAGGAGCACTAAGCGCTGCAGATACTGCAATAGTCGTCATCACTCTTCTATTCATGGTTATCGGTTTCAAGCTGAAACAAACAGTTCTCAAAATCCAAATTCGAAACCAAACACTTCGTCATCAGTAGCTGTCAGCAATCATGCCTCTTCACCATCATTTAATTGTCACTCCAAAATCTTGCTTGCCACAGCCTTAGTACGCGTGAAGTCACCTCATGGAGCTTATTTTACTGCTCGTGCTTTGCTTGATCAAGGATCGGAGATTACGGTAATCAGTGAAGAATTAGTGCAGAAACATCATCTGCAAAAACATAAAGGGAACTTGAACCTAATTGGAATCGGTGCGCATCAATCGGGCGTGACTAAAGGTGTAGTACATATTAATCTATGTCCACATTTTGAATCAGGTTTTCAATGTGCTATATCTGCTTATGTCTTGCCAAAGCTTACTACTGAGTTACCGTCGTGCGCTATTAAGCTTGACAACACTGCGTATCTTGAAGGTATTCAGCTAGCTGATCCCAACTATATGGTTACTAGTAAAATTGATCTTATAATCGGAGCTGACTTATACGGTTATCTTTTGGAAGGGTCAATTCTCAAGGGCGACAAAAATTACCCAGTTGCTCAGCTCACATCTCTCGGGTGGATATTATCAGGGAGCGTCCCCAATCAAAAATACAATGCATCATCATGCCATTCAGTTCAATCTTTTCAGTGCCGTGTAGATTACACCCTTGACGAGTTGTTGCAGCAATTTTGGTTGCAAGAAGAAGGTGCTACCAAAACTTCAATTTTGTCTCCAGAAGAGCAGGAGTGTGAAGCTCATTTTCAAGCTACCCATCGACGGGACTCTTCAGGCAGATACATTGTTAGATTGCCCTTCAAAAGATCACCTAATGAGCTTGGAGATTCCCGTAAATCAGCAGAACGAATGATTTTAAAAATGATTCAGAAATCCGAATCAAACCCTCAGTTTTTTCAACTCTACTCAGATTTTCTCAAAGAGTATGAATCATTGGGCCATATGGTGCCTGCATCACGTGGTACAAATCCTGCAGCAGAATATTTTCTCCCACATCATGGAGTCTTTAGGGAGTCCAGTACTACTACTAAGTTGCGGGTTGTATTTAATGGGTCATGCAAGACTAGCAGCGGTCTATCACTAAACGATATCTTACATACTGGACCTAAGCTTCAGCTCGAAATTTCAGATGTTATTACAAGATGGCGTCAATATCGGTTTGTTTTCTCAGCCGATATTGAAAAAATGTTTCGACAGGTGATTGTCGATTCACGTGACTGGGCATACCAACAAATCCTATGGAAACCATCGCCATCATCTAGCCTGGTATCCTATCATCTCACAACAGTTACTTATGGTCTCGGTCCAGCACCATATTTAGCAAATCGAGTCTTAAGGCAACTTGCAGTTGATGAAGGTTCTAATTATCCTTTGGCAGTCGAAATTCTGGAAAAAAACACTTATGTAGATGATACTTTTGGTGGGGCAGATTCTGTAGAAGAAGCTCAAGCTGCTGCAATGCAATTGGATAAGCTCTGCATGGCGGGCGGTTTTCAATTGCAAAAGTGGACCGCCAATAATTCTAGCGTTATCTCTAGTATTTCACCTGATCGTTGCAAAATTAAAGACTTGCTTCAACTTCAAGAAAATCCATCCATTTCTACACTGGGTATTTGCTGGCAACCAGAGGAAGATTCCTTTGTTTTCTCATCACCATTTTTATCTACATCGTATAGCAAACCTACAAAACGTTCCATTTTGCCCAATATAGCACGTCTTTTTGACCCACTTGGATGGATTTCTCCAGTCACCATTCAGGCCAAAATATTAATGCAGGACATTTGGCTCTCGAAAGTAAATTGGGACGAAGTGGTTAGCGAAGATTTGGCAAATCGGTGGTTAAAATTTATTACCGATTTAGAAAGTATCAACAATGTTTCAATACCTCGATGGATTGGCATATCATCAACAAATATTGGCATTGAAATCCATGGTTTTTCGGATGCCTCCGAGCATGCAATGGCGGCTGTCATATATTTACGAATCATCACTGAATTCAACTCCGTATCGGTGCATCTCATCGAGGCGAAAACCAAGGTGGCTCCAATAAAGCGGCAAACCATTCCCCGACTTGAGCTCAGTGCCGCAGTTATTCTAACCAAAAGAGTGGCTCATTTAAAAGACATCTTAAATCTGCATCATGTTTCCACGCATTTGTGGACTGATTCATCAGTGGCTCTAACATGGATTCAAGGGCATCCCTCTCGTTGGAAAGATTATGTTTCCAACCGAGTTCTGAAGATTCAGGATGCTCTACCGCATGCCAAATGGCATCATATTACAGGCAAGTGCAACCCGTCAGATTGCGCATCTAGAGGGCTTTTAGTTCAGCAGCTCATTGATCATCCCTTATGGTGGCACGGGCCAAAATGGTTACTGGATCATTCGTCATCGTGGCCAACTCCAGACATAAGACTGGGTAACAATAATCTGGAGGAAAGAGCGTCTCATCGAGTTATCAACATAGTGCGTCGCCATCAAGAAAAACCAATCTGGGAATTGGTCATCAAATTCTCAAAACTATCCCGTTTGCTAAGAGTGACTGCCATCTGCCGTCGATTTTGTTCAAAAGGCGGCAAAAAATCTATTTTTCAGCAACCATTAAGTCCAACAGAACTGGACTTCGAACGTAAGTTTTGGATAAAGCTAACTCAAAATTCTTATTTTCAGTCCGAAATCAAGACACTACATAGAGGTCAGCAGTTGCCGAATTCTCATCCTCTTAGCAAATTTACGCCATTTATTGACGCATTTGGACTACTCCGTGTTGGCGGGCGGCTACGTAACGCTCTTATTGATCCAGATGCAAAACATCCCATTATTTTGCCATCAAAGTCAACAATTACCAACTTATTGATTGCGGAAGCGCATGAGAAGACTCTACATGGTGGTACCCAGGTCATGAGCGTGTATCTATGGCAATCTTACTGGATACTAGGTGGCCGTTCAGCTATCAAAGCCTTCAATCGACGATGTGTCCGTTGCGCAAGAATCAGAGGAATAACGGCTCGGCAGCTAATGGGTCAACTCCCACATAGTCGAACAACTCCTGCAAGGCCATTTCTTAACTCCGGCGTTGATTATGCAGGTCCATTGCTTATTAAGACCTGGCGTGGACGCGGAGCAAAGCAATACAAAGGCTATATTGCGCTTTTTGTGTGCCTATCAACTTCAGCCGTACATCTTGAAGTTGCTTCAGATTATTCAGTTGAGGGGTTCTTGGCTGCTTTCAAAAGATTCGTGGCTCGGCGCGGCGTGTGCTCTACGCTCACAAGTGACTGTGGCACCAATTTCATAGGCGCTGACGCAGAGCTGAAGCACCTCTTCAATCAATCTTCTAAATCGTTTTCAGATCTATCAGCAGTTTTGGCTAATGACGGCACTCAGTGGAAGTTCAACCCTCCTTCCGCCCCACATTTTGGGGGAAAGTGGGAAGCCAGTGTGAAATCGGTCAAATTTCATCTTCGCAGAATCATTGGTGACACCGCCTTAACATTTGAGGAGCTATCGACTCTTTTAACGCAGATCGAGGCGGTCCTCAATTCACGGCCGTTATGCGCCCTTTCCGATGACCCATCAGATGTGAACGCAATTACTCCTGCTCATTTCTTAATTGGATCGGCGCTAAATGCTGTGCCAGAGCCATCAGTTCTTGATTTAAAAGTTTCAAGATTATCTCGCTTACAACTTATCCAACAAATGATGGAAAGCTTTTGGAAGCGTTGGTCCAATGAGTATTTGCAGCGATTCAAATCTATATCCAAGTGGAAGCATCAAGAAAATTCGATCAAAAAAGGGGCTTTAGTTCTCATTGCCGATGAAAGATACCCTCCTACAAAATGGCCATTGGGTCGAATTTTAGCAGTTCATCCAGGTATTGATGGACTCATAAGAGTCGCTACTGTGAAGACTGCATCATCAACTTTAAAGCGCCCTTTAGTTAAACTCTGCCCGCTTCCGGTTGATGATAACAAATATTGTAATGAAGCCTCGCCAGGCATTTAAAATTTAGAATCATAAAATTTTTGTAAATACTCATAGGATTAAACTATATTGTTAAATTTAGTTGAATTTTTGAATTATCTATTTAGTTATCTATCAATTCTGAATACGCTATTTCATTTTCGTCCCCTTCGGTAACGAGGCGGGCGGAATGTTCGAATTAAATCCTTGTGATCTAGTGTAAAGTTTGATCTCTAAAATCTCTCTACTCTTATTAATTTTGTCTTAAACGATGTACATAGTTTACACAGTAAATCAGTCCTTTTTTTGCTGTCGCCTCGCTCAGTTAGTTAGCGCATCATTTTGTAACAAAATAAAGATACATACAAAATAAATCAACAATTAACGGCTAAGTAGTTTAATGTTTTATTTGGATATATGGAACCGACCAAAAAAGTATAAACACGTTTTTAAAGGGGTGTATCAGATTTTTCCGACCGCGAGTGGATAATGTTTTCATTTTTAGATGTACGCGTTCAAGAACATTTCTGTTTTTTTAGCAGTACACGTGCAAGAATACGAACTTAAAATAAAGCTACACTCGGACATATGTGGTTTATGTGTGTTCGAAACAAAAAATACGTGATATTTAAAAGCATGTTCATGTACATAACGAAATATTAAAACGAAACACAGTCATGATTGTGTTCGGCACCGTACAAAATTTAGAAACACACATAATTGATATCAAAATAATAATATGTGTTGGCTGCTTTAGAGCAGAACATTGTGTGTTTGATGTGTGTATTTTCTGAACCCTGGTTGTAAGTGATAATTCAATGAATATAACTGTAGTAGTAAGAAATATAGGGTGGCGTAATATTGGCTGTTTCGCCCATACATTAAATCATATTGTGCAAGAAGAGTGGGATGTAGTTGCTGAAACTGTTGCAAAAGTCAAAAGAATTATAGAATACAAAAACAATTGTAGTTTCCTGAGTTGACACTATAGCAGGAACAGCACGTACGAAATGCTTAAAAAATCGTATATTATATTTTGAAAATGGTTAACTACGCTAAACATATGTGGCAAAAACTTTTTAATATTTAGTTCAATTCGTGGAACTCGAGTAAAAACTTTATTTTTCAGAAAGAAATTCTTTTTATTCGAAATAGAGCTTACGTATTTCTTTGCTACGTGCTAAAAAAAGTATTTTGTATTGTCTTTGGATTTATTTCTTTAGTCGCTTATGGCCAGCAATTTGGAGTTATTGACGAGTTGTTGGCGAAAATGGATAAAAAAAGGAAAAAAATAAAATTATTTGAAGATGTCATTCGATAGAATTAGTTCGAACTTGCGTTTTACATGGATATATTAATAAAAGTTATTAGTTATGCCTCAGCTACAATTTGGCGGAAGAGTTATAGCTGAAAAACTAAAGAAATATAAAAAGTCATACAAAAAGTTCGATCTGAAAACGCCAAACCTTTGGAGGTACAACAAGAGGTACGGAAGGGTGCTCTTAACAGTCTTTTATTTAATAAAATAGTAGTTTTATGATAAACTAAATGTAACGCAGTGTGCTTCGCAACCCATCCTTGCATCTTAATGAAAGGGCTGATGCAAAGTACCAAGGCTCTCACTATTACAGTACTCCAAATATATGACATTTAATATTTACTTTGTATAGGGGGTACCACGCGTATCTGTCCGATCCCTCATATTTTTTGTCTGACTACTCACGTTAATAATAGACGACCTAAGACAAATTTACAAAGCTGTCTCTGTCATAGTACTCGAGATATGTGATATTGAGTAATTTCTTTGTATGGGAAGTACCACGCCCACTATTAACTTAGCTATTAACATTAATAATAGTTGACCTCACATAAATTTTCAAAGCTCTCCCTATCATAGTACTCAGTATGTACGATATTAAATATTTACTTTTTATGGGAGGTGCCAAAATTAATATTAGGTTAACAAACAAACACACGTTACCTCTTTACTATATAAAATGACTTTATAAAAATTAAAACTTCGTTCGTTTTGAAAATTCAAATCAAATAGAACAAAATTGCATAAAAAAGAAATTTTTGTGATTGTTAAATATAAATTTCTAAAAGTTTGTAAAGTTCACAATTCATATACTTATTTCTTGAAAAAAAAATAATGGATACATTTTCAAGCTTATGAATAAATGTTAATTTAGCACAAAAACTGTAAATGTAGAAAAAAAAACTGACAATAAAAGTGAACCCCTCCGATTTTATTAATTTAGATGTTAGAAACTAATTAAGATTTAGACCATACAAAATAAGATTTACATTAAAATAATTATCACAACATTCACCGTTAACCGGTACAAGTTCAATTAAAAATTTTGGTTACTTACAGTGCCGGTCATAAGTATTTGTTTTTAATAACATGTTCTTAAATTGGCTATGAAAGTGGACAATCAAAGTTTTTACTTATTTAAAATTATAACTTTATAACATTATACATTATGAAATATATATATTTTAATGCAGGCTTAATATTTAAGTTTAATATTTAAGATAATCCCTATAATATCTAGTTGGAAAATGTATTTGTCGTTGAATTGCTCTGATTTTAATGCGGCAATATGCCTCAATTTGGTAACTACAATAATTTGAACTGTTTATGATGAGTCCCAAGCAATAATAATAAAAAACACTACCTAAAAATCATTAAAAATTTGCGTACAGCAAATATAACTACTCATTAAATGTCGGAAGTTGTCAAAACCGCAATATCAATAACCACAAGCATAATACAACGATTTGACGGATGCCAACACTACCAAAATTCGTATAGAGATGATCATCCCAAAAAATATTACATAAAGAAACAATTGATAAATAATTCAAATCTTTAAAAAAAATTCAAAGATAACATCTTCAAAAATTGCTGCTTAGCTAAAAGAGCTGACTGAGGGAACTGTTTGTAGATAATTCCAAAGTGCCGGTTATAATATCAGAGTTTGTCGAAAAAAGCCAATGATAACCAGAAATAATAATGAAGGGCTTATTTTTTGGCATTTAGGACACTGTTGGCATCAAAATTAATATTTATATATCCGAAGCAAGAAGAACCCGATATGGGATGCTACTTAGAGCATAATTTCTACTGTCACAATAAATCACAAGTGTATTCTTATTTTACTTAACATTAGTGGGCGTGTTACCTTCAACAGGTAACGAGCCTAAGCACACAGCTGAAGTCGTTCAGTTATCGATATTGTGAAATACTTTCCATACCTTGCGAATGGCATCACAGTTGCGAGATCGAAATCTCAAGGAATGCTGTGGATATATACATAATTTAATACAACATTTCATCTAAAATCTAGTTCAACAATTTATTTATAGATGCATCTTCCTAATCATTTAAAAGATATTATTAGAATATAAATATGAAACTAAGTATTAAATAATAATATAATTGTTAGTTTTTTCAATTTGATTAAATTAACCGAATATTTTTGTCAAACTAAAAACATAGCTAGCAATATTTAACAATATTTTAAATATATGTTATATTATGTAAATTGGTCAGCTTTTAAATTTTATGAAAGAATAAACATTGATCAATTGTATTGTAAAGTTACCAAAACTTTAAATAACAACTTAAAGTAAAAAGTCAAAGAAAAACTAATATATATGTATGTCCACCACTGCATACATGATATTTGTGAACTGTTGATAACATATTGGAGAAGGATCCAAAAAATTTAGGTCATGCAAATACTCGTAAGTAGCAAAACTATACCAAAAAGCAACAAATAAAATTAAAGTCGGTCCAGACAATACCCTATACCATACGTATCGAGAAAGGGTCATGGGACCAACTTTTCTGAGGCACTAGCAGGATATACATATATAGAAAATAAGCATAAACCAAATTGTTATTGATTTGTGGTATGCAGATAAGAAGGAGTTTATATCTGAACGGTTTTTTTATATGGGGACTAGGTCAAAAAATGGACCAATCATGACCATATTTAGTAGTCACTTAATTTTTTCAAAAACATATATAAGTCAAATTTGAATATTATCTATGCAATATAGTATTTTTGTTTTTTAATTCGATTTAAGTAAAGATCGGAAAGCAGCTTTATATGGGGAGTATTAATCTATAATATTAATAGGCTAGGCGATTTCTTGTGACTGATGTTTTGTTCTACCGTTTTATCCCGATTTTGACCAAACGTATATTATTTGAAAGGTATTTCCTTTTCGCCGATTTGCAGATTTACCGATTTTTAAATTTTTTCTTTTATTTTGAGTAAATTTCATTTAAAGTTGCTACTAACACATACATAAAAATATACAATGCTATGTGTGTGTTTATTAAATTTGTTAATGTGTTTGTAATAAAAATGAGTTTGTTTTTTGTGTTGATTTGTGAATTGGCTATAATTGGTTAGCATACTTTTAGGGTCTTTATTTAAGGAATCTGCTAGTACTTATTAGTAGGTATTACGGACACAAACACACCAAATTTTATCGATATATGTATGTATGTAGGTATATTATAATCTGAGTGTTACGACCATGTATGCTTGCTTGTTAAAAGTTATTTGTTATTTGGGAGCTAGGTACCGATTTTAACCAATTTCAGCAGTGTTTGTCTTATGATCGATAAAAGTTTATACAATGAATTTCATCAAAAGATAATCATATTTACGAACTGTAGCTTTATTACAAGAATGGGCGAACGGACAGACGATAGGACAGACGGACATCGCTGCTACATCGGCTCAGAAAGTGATTCTGAGTCGATCGGTATAATAAAAGGTGGGCCTAGGTCAAACATCAGCATAATCTCATTAAATCCGCATGGGGGTATGGGGTATAAAAAAATAAATAAAAAACCGCATAAATTCAAATCCTCTCATTTTTATTTTATAAATAAGAGATAAATAAGAAATGTTAATGACATAAGGAGTCATCATTGAGGTTAACGAAAATTATAAAGGGGTATTTTCCCAAATTAATAACTTATTATTATTATAAAGAAACGCTGTAGAACATGAGAATTTAATTAAAATTTGTTCCAAGATTTAATTTAACCCTGATATGACTACTTTACATCCTAAGAAAAATAACGACATATTTTGTTAATGGGTAAAACAGCAATATTGTACCTAAAAGTTACTTTTTGACATTTAAGGATTATGGCTAACATCAAAGTAGTCCTCTCAGCAATTTCTGGTACAAAGTATCTGTCGAATAGCTACGACAGGCTATCATAGTTTCATTGTCGTCCACAAAAACATCTCGATTTTTGAAAATGCTGATATAAAAATAAAATATTGTAACAGAGAACCAGATGGAATCAGATATTCCAATTCATTCCAATTATACATTTGAAATGAAATATATTTTACACTTATTATTTTGTCTTCATTAACTTTTCTTATTTACTCATATTGGCTGTTCTAATGAATAAAATCGGTATTGATAACGAGTTGTTATTTTAAAATATCGATATCATATGGATTATTGGGTTATATGAGTTTTATGTAACACGAAAAGCGTTCTCGGGCAAACTATGTTTGGGACCACTGGTCTAGACTAACACAATTTTAATACAAAAATACTTCATAGAATAAATTAACTGAAAATTTTTGATAAAAAGAGATAAAAGAATTAGTTTGAGAAAAAAATTTAAGTTTTAGTTGTTTGCTCTAGGTATAGAATGTTAACTAATGGAGTTTACGTCATGCCCACAAAAATCAGAAATCGTTTAAATAAATCTATTTCTGTAATTATTAACAGGTGACCGCATTCAATAAGTCCGGAAATCATTAAATGAAAATATTCTTTACAAACTCGAAAGATAAAAACAACCATCTCATTATTTAAAATTTTTTCAAAAAGCAATTAAGTTCCAAATTACTTTAAATTGTATAATTAATTTCTTTTCAAAAAGAAATAATTTTCTTTAACAAAAACATTTAAAAATGTTCCACTAAGATTCAATATCTTAAACAAAGCATCAAAGTTGTAAAGAATTGAAAGGCACACATCAGTAACAACAAGTGTTCTTATAGTCATTCTTTTCAACTGTTTGGTTTTTATTTCAGTTCTTCTAAGATCGACCTCTATTTGTTTGAATTTTATTAACATACAGACATAAGAACAAACCAATACCACAGCAAAACCTTCTAATCTATAGAAGATTAATGTGGTAAAATAATACTTACAATTATATTTTTTTGGGTTTCAAAATAAAAATATATATATACACATATATATATATATATAAACTAATTGGAAATTTAAACCTTTAACACACACGAATAAGATCTAAAGATTTTTTTTGTTGTTATGTAAGAAAACTCCAACCAAAAAACTGTATTGTTTTGTTTAACACTCTAACGAATTGATCGGCTAATGT
Organism: Cordilura impudica; assembly: GCA_963682025.1. NCBI lineage: Eukaryota > Metazoa > Arthropoda > Insecta > Diptera > Scathophagidae > Cordilura > Cordilura impudica. Next base: position 252,864,844 of record OY821517.1, read on the forward strand.
TGTGTGTTCGTTTCATTCACATCAATTCTCCAAACTTCTTAACTGTAAATAGTACCGTTACCAATCTGTATTCTTAAAGCAAAGGAAATAACAAAAAACTTCCTCCTTCTCATTTTGATTTTAGCATTTAAGTCTTTTTGGCTATTATGATTTTCCTTGCAAATTTGGTTTGATTTAAAAATTTTCTTCATATTACAGTATTGGAATTTTCTAAAGGAAACGAATTCAGAACTAATTTTCGTAATATATAACTATATTTTGGACTGGGTACTATTTTGATATTTCTTTCTAAATGGGTGCTATTTTAAATGAGTTTGAAATATTATTTATCCTTAAGTGAGAACAATTTCTTTAAAAATTTACAAAAAAGGAAAATTAATTTTTTTTTCCTGAAAATATTCTAAATTCTTCAATTGTAATAGCTTGTTTTTCGTTATGGACATTTAGTGTGGAAATTTCATACTTTTTTTACTAAAAGTAAAATGCATAAAAACGTATTATATATAAATCTGAAATTTTTGTCTTATTTTTTTTGTAAAGTAATCTTAAATGCTTTCTATGATTTTAAGTAACATCCATTCCTTAAAAGTGTAAAAATAATTTTAAATATTAATTTATTCTCCCTGTTAAATGTATATCCCACACAACAGATCGAGATCATTTAAGAGGGTTAAGAAAATTCGAAATACAAAAAAAAATTAAACAACAAAAAAACTTACCATTATATGTTCCGATTGGAGTTGAGGTGGTGGAAATAGTGCTAGAGCTTGATGTTTCATCTGAAGAAATAGATGAAGAAGATGAGGCTGAATTTGTTAAAGAAGATGATGTTGTTGTTGTTGATGCTGTTTCTGCTGCTGGAGTTGAAGTAGAAGTCATTGAACTATCATTATTTATTTCAGTTGCTGCTGGTGTCGTTTTTGTTGTTGTTACTGTTGCTGTTACTTCTATCGCTTTATCCTCAACATCCATCTCTGAAACATCATCGAGCCTATTGTTGTTATTGTTGCCGCCGCTGATTTCAGCGTTGGTGTTGGTATTGTTATTGTCAGCAGTGTTTTGCAATGTTGGCATCATCGTAGAAGACGACGATGATGTTAATATAACTTCATTTATTGTAGCTATAGCTGCTGTTGTTGTGTCTGTTGCTGTCTCAGTTGTTTGTGATCCATCAGTAACATCATTTATAACATTATTATTTGCATCATCGTTAGCTGGTGCTGCTTGAGTTTGAATGCCACTAAACAATAGTAAACCACAAATTAATGCAACCATAAACCATGATGATGTTGCCGTTGCTGATGTCGGAGTGGTAGTAGTAGAAGAAGAAGATGATTTTCTACGTTTACTTGTTGTTAACATTTTCGTGAATTTTTCTGTTTTATATTAATTTAATTTTGCCTTTTTTTTGTTGTTGTTGTTGTATTTTCTTTTAAGTATTATACAATTTACTTTTTTTCTTTTCAATCTAATTTTCACTAGATTTTAATTTATTGATAATTTTATTTTTATTTTACTCGTTTTATTTCGTAACTAGGAAGTTTACACGTTTTTTTTTTTTAAATTATTTGAATTTAATTTAAAAAATGCCCGAGTGTGATTTTGTTTTTCACATATATTTATTTGATTTAAGGGCACATTATGCTAAATCTGTATGGGGGGAAATGAAAATATTTTAAACTTGTTACGGGTTTTGTTTTTTTTTTTGTTTGTTTTGGAAATAAAATTTGAATTAAGTGCAAAAAATAATTGTTGAAAATAATTTAAGTTTCACTTAAAGAAATATCTTACACAAAATTCCACAAATTTATTCTTTTAAAAAAATGCATACAGTGTTGTATTTTATTTTCAAGTTAATTAATTATTTTAATTGTGTTGTGTATACTGTGGCTCAAAATAATTTGCATATACCTTGGCAAGTGCTATTTTGTGCAAAGTATTATATGAATTCAAACTATAACAAATCAACAAGAATTTAGAATAGTTGTGAAAATATGAACTAATCACTTCCACTATCCACTTCTCAAAATAAAAAAAAAATGAGCAATCTTGCGTTAAATCATTAACATTTAAATTTTATAAAATGATTTACATAAATATTTTTGTCAATTCTTGAAAACTAATAAAAAGGGAGAGGAAATTTGCTCGGATGTTCATCATTCATCAAAATTAACCCTATCAGTAAAATTTCAGAGCATAGAAATAGCGAATGAACGACATTACTTCAATTTATCCAGAAAAGGTTTGAAAAGTGCCCCGATAAATTGTGGTTTTTTTAGCTGTGGGACCAGAAACCAGCCTTGGTAGTAGTGAACTAAATAAAGGAAGACGTTTAGACTTTGCCAAGAACAGCATGAAGAAGGATGGAACTTTCTGGATCAATCTAATGTTGAACAATGAACTTAAGAAAAACTTATTCGGAACCAGACTTTGCCATTGTATTGCATTTTCGATATAAACAATGTCCTTGCTAAAAATTATGTTCAGGAATCCTGTCAATTTTTTTTTTTTCCATACGAAGTATTTTTAAAAATTTTAATTTATTACTAAAGCAGACATAAATTTTAATTTTTGTGATTTGAAATACAAAGATTGAGTATCTCAAAGAGCACCGCTATTGAAATTGGGACCCAGATTTTCATATATTTATAACATTCATGAATCATAAATCCATGTAAAAAAATATTCCGTATTAGTCTCCGTATAAAGCTGCTTTCCACTAATGTCTTAAAACAGGCTGAAAAATATGAACTAACATAATTTATATTTGAATTTAGTTATTTTATGGTATAAGCGACTTCTCCAAATAGGATTATTATCAGTAAATTGTTAGACCATGATACTATTTCACATTCAATGTGAATATGAAAATCTCTTACAAATTGATCTTAGACCCTTTTCCGAAACTCATATCACATCCTTATAACTTCCTTATTGTTTTTACACTCTATGTGTAAATTATAAATTATTATCTGCTCTGAATAATTTTTTGAGTCGATTTAACGATGGTCATTCATCCGTCTGTCTTCTTAAACCTTGTGCAGCAAATGCAGCTTGCTAGTCAGAATTTATTTTAAAGTAATTTGGTTAATTGGTGAAAATCAGTTTAAGCTCAGACCTACACCCTACACATCATGAACAAATTAAGGACGGGTATACTTTAAAAATAAAGGGTGTAGCACCAACGTTAGTTATAGTCCCCATATAACCCAATCTCCCGACATTCATTTAAATCTCACAAGTCACAAGTGGATTCAGAAAAATTGTGTTGGATCGAAACATTTTTTGACATAGAGTCCTCACCAAGTTCTGTTGGATCTTAAACCTTTTTCTAAAGATCTATATAAAGTGTGTCGTATAATTGGTCAATACTAACAATAACTTCCATATTGAATTTTTATTTCTTTTATAATAAATTCCAAATTATTTTGTTAATGATAAACTTTCTATTTGTAAAATAGTTTCAGAAGTATAGAAATTGTTTCAACGTAGGGAGCGTTCATTAATAAGAATCATAATTTATATTGTTGGTTTCAGATCCCTCTCCAAATTTAATATCCTATTTTCTGAATCTGATATAATTAGTTTTTAGTGAGTAAATATGATTAAGAATTGATGAAGAAATTTAATATTTCAGCGTTTTAATGGCCAATAAAAAAGGTTTTATTTCTTTTTTAACATTCAATGCTCTATAAACTCCAAAATGAATTCATTTAGATTCGACGGGTGAACGACTGAATTATATTGCCAGTTAGATTTCGTTGATAAATTTTTCAATTTTGTACAATTTCTCTAAGATAAACATATTTCGTTGTTCATTTATTTTTTGTTTTTTATAAAATATATTAATATTTTATGATTAACTTGAATCCATTGTTACAACTCCCAATGTGTTTTGCATATTGGTTTTAAATCTTATTAAAAAACAATATTTTATATTTTTATTTTTTTTTTCTGGTATTTATTGTAAGTAAATTTTGTTTTCAATTTAGTTTTTTAATTAACACATCATATTTTCTTAATGTTTTAAGTATTTGTTTTTAGTGTTACTAAAGAAACAAAACGAGTTTGTTTCTTTAGTCTTTCGTTTTCACTTAAGAAATTTTTATTATTAATAAAAAAAAAATACTGTTTTCATTGACATTTAGCAAAGAAAAAAAAAAAAAAAACAATTAATTAATGCTTAAAAATTAAATATTCTCTTTTCTAAAAGTCACAAGTGGAACCGGTTTCACTAAAAGAAACCAAAGACGTCAAACTTTTAGCAGCGAGAAAAAGGAACTAAACAAAGTACGAAATATTTTTTTTTTTTTGAATGGTAACTTATTTATGGTGGGTTTTTTCATGTCTTCAAAGTTATGTGTAACTATAAACAGCTGCATAATTTACTACAATATATGCATTTTTTTAAATTCAAAATGCACTTATAAATAAAAGCGAGTTTTTTTTTTTGTTGGGAATTTTTAAGTTAAGTAATCATTGAAATTTGGAATTTTAAAAATGAAAGTAAAGATATTTATAAAAATATTTTTAACAAAATAAACACTTTAAATTATACAAGAAATTTTAAAATTCGTTTCGATTTATAAAATATTTTGTTGAACTTTTATACATATGTATATATTTTTCTTTTTTAAAGTTATTTGTCCCCTTTAATGTTTTACTTTATAAAATTTTTCATTAATTTATTGGTTTATTTTTTTTGTCAGCACTTGTGTTTTTTTTTTTGTAATATTAATTAAAGAAAAAAGACATAATTATTAATATTTTTTTTACCACTTTATTGTTTTCTTTTAGCCCGTTCAAACGCCCGTTGTCGTAGAAACTCTATAACCAACTAAAGTTGTTTGGTAAGCAATAAAGTTGCTACCAGAAAACAAACCAGACCAACTGTGATTTCTCTATTATTTTATATACACCACCATATTTATTGTACACCACCACGATGAAACAGCGATAACAATTTAACTCAATTAGCGATTTTAGTTTTGATAAAAACGCTTTTCACTTCAGGTCATTCAGAAATTTAAAAATTTTGATATTTCAATCTTTTTATTAGACAGCAACTATTTTGGTACCTTAATCTAATAAAATATTATTGTTTTTTGTTTATTTTTTTTTTCATAACATTTGTTATATTTTTTGGGTTATTTGGAGATCATTTGTTATTAGGGGTCATAATTGGCCAAGAAATTAGACATTAGTATATTATATGATATATATAATATATATGATATAATATATAATATATGCGTTTTGCGAAATGAGTAAATTTACCCTTAAACAACGTTGGTTAATGTAAAAATCGTAATTATATGTTAAGCTTGGAACAAATCGAGCATTTTTGACAAAAAATCACGACGAAGCTCATTTTCATTTCGATGGTTAGTGTTTGATGCGTTTTTTGGGTCATTTTTCTTTGAAGATGTGGAAGGCAAATGCGTTGCAGTGCACGGTGAGCACTACCGTGCAATGACAACTGATTATTTGTGGCCCATTTTCGATGGTATGTATCTGGATAATATTTGGTTTTAGCGGGGTCGTACGCCATACCACACAAGCGTGGTAAGTTGGAAAATCGCGTTATTTGCCTTTTTCGCGATGTGCATTGGCCACAGCACATAATTATCCAACGATTTGACTCCATTGAACTATTATCTATAGGAAGCTGTTAATTGTGCGTGTTCCATACTCTCGAAAATGTACTAAATCATTGGGTTTATCATATGGGCTATTGCAAGGCCAGTAGAGGTAGCCACTTGAATGAAATAATATTTCCTATTTAGCCGCAGCGATTGTTTTTTCGAATAAAGAAACCCGATTGAAAAACTAATTATAAGTTCTTATTTATAGCGAAAACGAAATTCGAATCTTATATGGTCAACCCAGTGTATACAAGCAGTGCTTCTAAGAAATTTCTTTCCTAATTTAATGTTTAATTCTGAAAAAAAGTTCTACGAATAAATTTTATTATTTGAATCGAAATAATTAAATTGTTCCCATTCCAATTCTTTTGCAAAATATTAATGCATTATTTTCGATTAAGGACATATGTTTCCAAGAGACTTAAAATTTGAGTTAAGCATTTGGTTTTGATGTGCTTCATTCTCACTTAACGATTTACAATGAAATAAGTACACACTCAATTTTATTTTCTCATCTGAAAAATCAATATAATAAACGAAAATTTATAATAATTTGTATGTCGTAGGACCCATTGCCAACGATTAATATTTTGTTAAATTTGATCAATTGTAATTGCATCGCTGTCTTGCCCATCAGCATTGGCATCACTATTTATGGCTACTTTATTTTTTTTATTTACTCAGCCTCTTTATTTGGTCTTTTTGAACGTTGGCCACGTTTCACGTTGAATAGAGTTTCAAAATAAGTAAAAGAGACTCACCACCAACAATCACCACCAGTGAATGTGTGCTGTATGATCAATGCTACTAAACATGCACTTTGAAAGATACAAAAAAAAAATATATAGAAAATCACGCAATAGTTCATTATACAAAAGAAAAAAAAAAGATGACTAAACCAACATCGATAAGCAACAGGTTTGAAATAAAATAGGCAAGAGCAGTAGTAAGGGGAATAAGACATAATTTCGAATTGAGAGAAAATGGTGAATAACTCGCACTCATTTAACAGCTGAGTAAATGAAGTGTATGTGAGTAACCAAAGAGCACACTAAGTATACGTTAAACTCTAGAGTAAGTAAAAAAAAAACGTTAGAATATGAAATTTGAAATAAGTTTAAATTTTAATGATTTTCCCAAGCAAGGAATTTAATTTTTTCTATTGATTTATACTGATAATAGGTTAAAAATATTTTAATATTTATTTTTTTTTAATTGGATAATTTTTATTTGGTGAAATATCGACATAATCTTTTAAATTAAACTAAAACTAAAACAAATTGACCAATACATTTATGATCATCTGGATCTCTGGGTAATTATGTCAGATAAATATAAAACATATCTAACATACACCACATTTTAATAGCGATCATTTTTGATCCGTTTGAAGGTTACGAATAAAATTTCATTCTTAGTTTTTCAAAGTCACGGTCACGTACGGACAAACTCAACTAGTCCTAAATTCATTTGTCAGATATTTAACTAATTACTTTAATTTGATAAATTAAACACATTCTGCATAAAAATTTGCATGCTAATTCATGAAATATGGAAGAAACAAAGCAAATTAAAGCCATCAAATATAAGCCGGGTCGAGCCAACCATCTTGCGGAATTGTTATCAGCAAAACTACTGCAAATAGAAAAAAGTAACTTAGAAGCAAATTATGGGTGAAAAAATTCAAGCTTGCTGCTGACGTGAAAATATTTTCAATAAACTCCATATCGACAAAGATAATCTTGGCAATTTTATAAAAAAAAATTATTTCAACATACCAAACTTTATCATTCAATATACTTTGATATTTCCATTAAATTCTTTCGAAAAAATTTTGTTTATAATCTTTCTATGTACAATGTAAAAAAGTTAAAAAAAGTTTACCCCTACATTCGGCGAAAACAAACAGAAGCATTTTTAAGACTTTTCTGCTGGAATTACCGAAATAGTTTCTTAGCAAAAGTTTCGTGATTTTTTGCGAGCTTTAATTTTCTGTAATTAGGGTGGCACATTAGGGTGATAGCAACTGAGATGTAAGAGGTAAGTACTAGAAGGGGGTAATTAAGGTCGATGATTTTGAAGCGAAAAAATTTGTCTCCTCGAGACGAAAACATCAATATATCACATTTTAAGATGCGACTGTAAACGCAGAAGATATAAAGAAAAACGTAAAACCGCGACCTCTATAGTTGGCATAAAAAAAAATTTTTTTTTTGTAAATGTTTTGAAAATATGCTTCATATCAGGGGGCGTACGGCGAACTTTTTTTTCGGTACGCCCTAATGTACATACGTACAATAAAAAAAAAATTTATATTTGTAAAATATGTGAAACGTACAATAAAAATAAAAAAAATAATTTTTGTAACATATGTTTGTAAAACTTTCACCTTTCCATAGAGTTTTCTCATATGATTTTTTTTAAGCCCGATTGTGAAACTGTGAATTGTGAAAAATAATACAAGAAATCAAATTTTAATCAAACAAATTTTTTCATTTGAATGATCAATATATTATATTGACATTTGAAGATGATTTCGCATTCTGGACGTTTAATTTTGAACCACTTTTTCGAGCATTGCTGACCGTATGTCACGAATAACAAGAACAATGTTGGCCTCCAAGGCTTCAATTGCTGGCTTTTCACGTTGCCCCACAGGAAATAATCGAGAGGTGTCAAATCGAACGATCTTGGGGGCGAATTTACGGGTTCATTTCTCGAAATGTACTTATTGCCGAATTTTTATTTCATTAAGTCGATGGTTGCGGTTGCCGTATAGCACATCTCACCCGGATCAATGTAATCCATATTTTCAAACAAAATATCATTAATCATGGTGCGGTAATAAACTGTGTTAACCGTAACGCGAGCTCCGGCTTCTTTTTGTAAACCGCACCAAATGGTACTTTTTCTGGATGTAAGGGAGTCAATATGCAACAATTTTGTTTACTAACAAAGCCAAAAATGAACCCCATCGCTGAGCACAAATTTGCGATAAAATTTTGGGTCAGTTTCTAACTGCTTTACGCCCAATCGGTGAAACAACGACATATATGATTCTCGTACCTTCAATTCATGCACCAGTTGGATCTTAAACGGGTGTAGCCAAGATGTTTGCTCAAAATTTTCCAACTAATTGGCGGACAGGACCCCAATTCCTGCGACCGATTACGTATCGATAAATTTGAAGCTTCTTCCACACTTTCACTTACAGCGGCGATATTCTCTTCAGTACGAACATTTCTTCGACGTGTTGGTGTTGCATCATTTGGAGAGTACGTGCTATGAAATCTATTAACATTTCCACGGATGGTTTGCTCAGATCGACAATTATGTGCCCAATGAAAACCACGAATCGACGTCTGGTTTTCGAAGTAAATTTTGATAATTTGGTAATGTTTTACATGCGTGAAACTATTTATGATGATTTTCCAGAGTATACTGATCATAAATGTCAAAAATTAAGCACAATATAATAGTTTATTTAACAGTTAACCCTTTCTATCTAAACAAATAAAAAAAAACATTCTTTAATAAAGAATGTTTTGGCAAAGAATTACATACATTGCAAAGGCTATACAAATGATGTTCATTTCAGCGGTTTTTTGATGTTTTCACTGAATTGGAATAATTTAAAATGTATTATAAAAAAATATTTTTAAAGTTATACAGAAATCATGTCATTTGTAATGGCAGCTTCCCTATGGAGGTTCCAAAGGGGATAGTCTCCAAAGGAAAAAATATTCCTCTTGAAAAAGTAATAGATTAACCCTCTCCGAGCCTCTATATTCCTTTAGTTAAAGTAGGGTGTAGGAGAAAAACCTGAATCAGCTTCATATGGAGTTATGACTATGAATTGTCCTATAGGGTTTATTTGTGGATAAATGCTCACACCCAATTTGACCGAGATCTATATGAAAATTTGAATATTATGACAATTTAAATCGATCTCATGAGGGCTAGGTCTGAACATGAACCGATTTTCACCAATTTCAATAGAATCAGCCTATGGCCGATAGAAGTTTACATACTAAATTTCATCAAAATGTATTCATATTTGCGACCTGTAGTTTGATTATAATGTTTACATGGACAGACAGACAGAGAAGCGGACGGACGTACATCAAAAAATTGGCTCAGAAAGTGATTCTGAGTCGATCGGTGTAATAAAAGATGGATCTAGCTTAAGTATTTTTGGTAGTTTAAAACATCAGCACGAAGTCGTTAGACCATAACCACATAGTGGTACAGGGTGTAAATATTACTCGTGCGTTCCTTTTTTTTAAGACTAACTAGCGGGGAAAGATCGTTTTCGTCTTTTCTGTTATTTCTGATAAAAGAAAACACGTTTCGGTGTTTGCTTTTTGGTCATCGTGGTTGCTGATCGGCATGCATAACCTCTCGTTTAATTTAGTTTAAGTTTTTGCAAATTTAATAGCTCGGCCTAACCTCCATTGAGAATGTAATGGTTGTGTAAGGTGGCTATACGCATTAAATCGTGCTAATTGGAGATGGCTGTATAGTGTCTTTTAACTGGCCAAATAATTCTTCATTGCGGCCATATAGGTCGGATGGAGTAACAAAATAATAACCAAAAAAAAAGCTCTCTTAATTTTTTTTTTTTAAATATTGCCATATTTGGAAAATAAAAATTTTTTTTACATATTAAAAGGGATTATTCACTATATACACAATAAAATACAAAATTTAACCCAGTGATGCCAACTTTTGATATTGAATTAAATTATGTCAATAAAATATATTTTCATTTATTGGCTCCAAATACCACTCCCTGGCAAATATTATTGGACTTTATTTTTTTTTTGGGTTTTACTTTGCCTACCATGAAGTCAAATTTTGAAGTCATCATGAACACTGGTTCAAATGAGATTTTCTAAACTTCATTGAAATGCTATTAATGTCTCCTGAATCGCAATATCTTTTTTTTTAATTTCAGTTGATTTTTTAAATCTAAACATATTTGATGTTTTTTGAATTTCAATTTGTGTTTAAAGATTAAAATTTATATTTTAAAAATTCAATTGATGTCTTCTAAATTTCAAGTTATTATTTCCGTCGTTTTAATATGATTTTCTGAAATTCAATTGATATTTTCTAATATATAATTGGAAATCTGAATTCCAATTTTTAGAATTAATATTTTCTTAAATTTGAATGGAAAATTTAAAAGGTGCAATTTTGTATTTATGACAATAGTAATGCTTTAGTTATTATAAACAATTTTTAAAAATTATATGTAAACGCAATCAGATAATAATAATTTTAATAATAATTTTATATATCTATGTAGAACTGTTTTGAAAGCAAAAAAAACTCATTGTTGAGCTCGGTAACTCTATTTTGTAAACACAACAAAAAGTTAATATGCCAAACTTATGGTCATATTTGTAAAATAATAATGGAAAAACGCCAGCCCTGTGTATACTCTTAACATGGTTAGGTTTATCTAATTGAAAATGATGACATTCATGTTAAAATAGAAATAACGATTGCAATGCTAATTAGAACAAAAATTGCGGCGCCATCTGCTATGGTATAGCAACACTGAGCATAATGAAGTTACACTCTGTTAATACAAAAGAAATGTATTTTCCCTAAAACAAAATATTCCAGAATTTTATATAAATAAAATTATATACCGATTTATTTCTAACATGCGGTTATTATGAATATACATGTATAGAATATATGTATATTATTTTGTTATATAATATATGTATGTATATATAAATACAGTGAAACCTCCTACAACGCGGTTTCCTATAACGCGTTTTCGCTACAACGCGGTTCCCAAAATGCGGACATTTTCTTACAACGCTACTCTTACAACGCGATTTTTACGAAATTTTTTTCAAATATTTGCTATTTTAATTTGAAAAAGGTTTTCTTGCCCAAATAAAATTCTTTGCATTTTGTTCATACTTTGATACCTATCTTTTTTATAGCATTGCCACCCTACACTTGAACATGTGTTTACAAAGTGACAGACAAATACGTAATTGTGTAGTCAATGACAAAATTAAAAAAGGGGTTTCCCCGCGATTCTAACATCACACAATGATTTATGCTACTTTCATTTGATGTAATAATTTTTTTGTTATTTTGTTGTCGGCATTGCAAATAAAAGCATCAATCTAAAGCGTGTAAAAAATATTCAGTCTAATTCCAGTTAAATTATAAAAAATTTGTGAAACAGTTGTTGCTTTTTTCGTAAATGAGTTCTGATAAAATTATTTTAAGGTGAATAAGTAAGTTTCTTTTAAATCTAATTTATATGTATGTATGTAACTTTATTTAAATGCAAATAAATTTTTAAATTTAGCCACAAAAATGCCGAATGAAAAAAAACGCCGTTAAAACGAAAATTTTTATTCATTGAATTAAAAATACAAATTTTGGATCGACTTCAAAATCAAGAGAGGATAAGTGATATTGCCAGACATTTTAACTTAAATGAGTCAGCAATAAGAACTATCAAACAAAACGAAGAAAAAATTAGAAGTTCGGTAGCATCTGGATCATCTGTAGTCGCGAAAGTAACTGCTCGTCCTAGACCGCAGATAACGATTGCCCTTAGATGGGAATGTAATTAAGCATAAAGCACTAAAAATATTTAATTATTTAAAGGAAACAGGACAATCGTCAATCGGTTAAGACAATCATCAATTCGTAGCTAGTAATGGATTGTTTGGAAAATTCAAAAAAAGACATGCACTTCACAATTTAAAAATACAGGGAGAAAGTGCATCCGCAGAAAATGGATATTTACCTGAACAAGTGTTCAACGCAGATGAGACAGGCTTGTGGTGGAAAAAAAAATGCCTTCAAGAACTTTTATTTCGAAAAACGAAAAAAGAGCTCCTGGCTTTAAAGTTTCGAAAGATCGAATAACATTATTGCTGTGCAGTAATGCGTCTGGTGATTTTATGACCAAGCCAATGTTTATTAACCGATCATTAAATCCAAGATGTATGAAACAATGCAACAAAAACAACCCTGCAGTGTATTGGAGAGCCAACAAAAAATCATGGATGACTGCCAGTTTATTTAATGATTGGTTTTATCATTGCTTTGTTCCTGACGTAGAAAATTATCTAAAAAAAGAACTTAGCATTTAAAGTTTTACTACTTTTAGAGAATGCGCCATCCCATTCAACTGATTTAAGTCATCCTAATGTTCAAATCGAATTTTTACCGCCCAAAACCACATCGCTATTACGGCCTTTAGATCAGGGTATAATAGCAGCATTCAAAGCTTACTACATTCGGAAATCCTTTGAGGTAATATTAGAGAAGATGGATTCAGCAAATATTACGGTCTGGAAACAATTTACAATTTTAAATTCCGTTGAAATTGTTGATGCGTCACTTGAAGAAATTAGTCCTTCAACATAGAAGATGAATATAGGAACATAGTGAGATTGATGCATGCAGTAGAAGGTGATGGATTTGATGAAATAACAATGGCTGATATTCAAGAATTAATTGCGGACGACGAAATAAACGAAGCAGATTTAGTGACAATGACAAATGAAGAATCAGTTGGAGATAGCTCTGACGATCTTTCCGATGTTGAAAATAAAAACTTTTCACTAAAAAATATCGAAGAAGTTTTAAATATGGCAAAGCAGTTTGAAGAATACATTTTGGAGAACGACCCTTTAAGTGACAGAGCAGAAATATTTAAACGCAATCTTCAAAACAATTTAGCTCACTATCAAGAAATTTATAAAGATTTGCGAAATAAGAGCAAACAAACTTCAATGCACGATTTTTACAAACCAATAATCGTCGAAAGGATGCCCAAATCTGATAGTGGATCAAGCTCAGATTTTGAACTAGTACGAACAAAACGTTCGAAACAAATCATACTAAATGATGAGCAGGAGTAGAAAGTTATCGTTCTGTTTTGGCTTTAATTTATTAAATCTCTCAACTTGAATATTTTACGTAGAATTGAAATTTTATTTTATTTTATTTTGTTTTTCTTTAAATAAATGGAGTGTTATTAAATTACATAACATGTATGTTCCTATGACTCAACAAATAAATACACAAAATTATATTAAGCACATATTTTTACTATACAAATTCCAATATTTTATTGAAAATTTTTTTAATTTGGAACCAAACTCTGATTTTTGTATGGAGTTAGAGTCTCCTACAACGCGATTTCCTATAACGCGGAGTTTTTCAGGAACCTATTCACCGCGTTGTAGGAGGTTTACCTGTATATATTTATATATGTATATTATACATATACATATATGTACGTATGTAAATATTACACACAAAAATACATCAAAAGTTTTTTTCATGTTTTTCTTTAAATAAATTAATACATAAAACTTTGGTAAATTTACATTGTTTTTTTATTAACAACTAGGTAGTTTAACATTATTTACTTTAGATGTTGGTGAATTTTTACTACCTTTATATTAACTCGTAGTGTCTGCTTGTCGAAAAAATTTTGGATTGATTTTTAACCCCTTTCCCGTGACCCAATCGATCTGAAACTTAACAGATTTTTTTAGAGATGCCAAAACAATAGAAGCTTTAAAATTTGTCTACCAGAGTTGATAAAAAAAAATTTACAAAGGGTTAGTTTTTAAAATATTATTACCACAGTGACCACAAAAACAACAAGTCCAGCTATGACAACAATACAACGTTTAGAATAACAACGAGAACCATATGGAAACATCATATTTTTAATTTTTTTTTTTTTACTTTTTCAGAGATTTCCCTGGACCTGTTCCACCGACTTTAATGATTTTTGAAACTTCCCATGATCTTGGTGAATCATTCTCACTAAAAATGATCACCTTAACTATCCTATTGAGGCCGTGATCGTGACAAGAACAACATTGAAAATCATATTTTTTCAAGACTTTTTTAGTTCTTCATTCAGATCTCTGGCCCTATTCCACCGATTTGGACGATTTTAAATAGCAAACTTTTCAGAAAGTCAATGAATCAGCTTTTATATAAATGAGCACCCTAGCTGCCCGATTGAAGTTGTCATCGTGACGGACAGACGGACATCGCTATATCAACTCCGCTTGTTATAAGAATCACAAATATATATATTTTATGGGGTCCAGAATTTTTTTTCTAATTATTACAAATGGAATGACACACTGGGGTGGAGGGTATATAAATCAAGATATACATATGTCATTAAAAACAATTAATAATTTGCACTTTTTCTTTTAATATGAAAAAAATAACAATCGAGGGAGTGTTTCCTTTGAAGAGCATGATAGTTAAAAGTAATACTAATAATAAATTAATCAATATTTAATAAATAAATGATATCAAGTAACAGTCCACCTTTCATAAAATTGGAAATTTTTGCAGTAGCCGACTTAAGGCTTTTATATTTTTTCCACCATTTGCTTTAAATCATTTCTTTAATATTTAAATGATTTATAAGCGTACACATAGTTTCTGGTTGACTACTTTCAAACGAATTCCTTTAAAAATTACTTCTACAGCTGTTCAAAATAATAAAAATTTAAAATAACTCCATAACTCACCAGCAAAGAATTTGTTTGTTGAAATAAAAACTGGAACATAGAAAAAAACCAAGCCAAAATTAAAAAAAAAAAAACTTAAAAAACATAATAAAATCTGTTGGTTATTTACACACATTTAAAAATTGTCTGCAAAAAATTAACACAAAAAACTGAATAATAACTTTAAATAATTGCAATCGATAAAAATAGTCTTGTGATTTTTTTTTTTTAATTTACAATACTGTTCTAATGAAAACAAGTAAGAGTGTTAAATTCGGCTGTGCCGAATCTTTGATACCCTCCACCTCGGTTTGTGGCAATACTATTAACATAGCTCATGGTAGTTGTGTTCTTGTTATTGTTAATATGTATGAATCACATTTTTTTTGTGGCTTTTTTTATGTTGTTGTATGTTCAACCACTAAACTATTACAAGAAAACACTAGGTTTCATGTTTTTTTTAGAGGTATCTATAAACTTTTGTTCATTTCTCAGCGCAGAGGCTCCCGATTTACTCCGATTTCAATACCAACCTGGTGGGAATTATGGCAAATAATTTTTTCGTAACCTGACCTAAGTAAATGCTTTTTTTTTTGAATGAGCGTGATTTCAACAGACACACGGACAGACGGACAGACGGACAGACGGACAGACGGACATCGCTATATCGACTCGAGCTGTGATAAGGATCAAGAATATATATACTTTATTGGGTCGGAAATTAGTTTTTCGATGCGTTACAAACGGAATGACAAACCTATATATACCCTCTGCCACTGAGATGTGGAGGGTATAAAAAAGAAAAAAACAACAAGAATGTCAACTGGATTTGAAGGCAGACCACTTTTTTTATTCATAGCCATTTGGGTATGAATAATGTGTTGTTGTTATATATTTTTTTTTTTATTAATTTGTTCTTTTAGCCGGTATGAAATTGTTAATAAACTTGTGTAGACTTGTTTCTTTTTAAATAAAAATCCATACAAATTTCAATTAAAGCTTAAAGTTAATCTTACCCAGCCTGAAAAAAATTATATAAAATTGTTGTTTTTATGACACCATTTCATTGACTAACACCAGCAGCAACAGCAGTGAATAACACACAAAAGATCTAAGACAAAAACTAGTTATAATTTGTTATAGTTTTTATTATTTTTTTTTCTTTTTTTGATTAAATAGAAAACTTTCTTTAAATTATACATAAAATAATTTAATAAAGCTAACTATAAAAATCTCTTTTAAATTTTGGTAAAATTTATGAAATTATTTTTAGTATTGAGGTTTTTCTATATTTATCTCATTAACTTGTAAAAACCGCTAATTTAACAATTTACTAAATGGTTTATTCGCCTTTTGTCTTCTTCACATTGTTGTTTTTTCTCACTATGCCTGTCAATGACTTTTTATAATTTTTTTTTCTTCATTTGTTTGTACATATTAACAAATGTTAAAAGCTAAATATTTGTACATTTTTGCCACAATTTCTTAGATATTACAATATGTGTTTTGTTGTGTTTTTAGTTAACAAATAAAATAATAAAAAAATTTTACAATGAATGTAGTTAATAATGAAGAGGAAGGGTTTTTTACTTTAAATAAATTTCACTTTCAAAAATATAACTCACAATATTTAAAAAACTATATACAATTTCTTTATGAACATAAAAAAGTCATAAACCATTAGAAGAAAGTTTCAAAAATGGAAAAGAGTTTTAAATTTTTCCCAAATATAAAAAATCGTAAAAAAAAAAACGAATAATCGTTGTTATGAGATTTTATTGTTACAGAAATATATGTTTAACTTGTCAAAACTTCACACATTTGTGTATGATTTGATTTTGAAAAATGTCATGTCTTTGTTGAAAAAAACTTGTCCACAACTGATGTTAAAAGAACTTATCTTGGCAATTACTCACCAATTCATAGCTGTGGTTGAATTGCATGCATAACCTAACAATATCATATACAAATGTAAACCTAAAGTACAACAATGAAAATATATATTTTTTTTTATTTTATATTTTTTATGTTATTTATGATGGCTTAAATTGTAACCAAAACCACCAAAAAACAATTGTTTTAAGAATAATAACAACTATAATAACGAGATACATATATGAAACTTGATGAAATGAAGAAGAAATAAATCGTTGTGCAATCGTTTACGACGATTATAAATTTTCAACCCTTTTTGAAATATAATTATCTAAATCATTACATTCGATACATAAGTAAGTTTTTTATAATAAATTTTAAATTTTTCCGAAGATTGCTCTTATTCCGTTTAATTAAGAATTTAACTCAGATTTTTTGACTACTT
>OY821517.1:252887347-252888423 GCA_963682025.1 Cordilura impudica
TAAAAATTAAAAATTAAAAATTAAAAATTAAAAATTAAAAATTAAAAATTAAAAATTAAAAATTAAAAATTAAAAATTAAAAATTAAAAATTAAAAATTAAAAATTAAAAATTAAAAATTAAAAATTAAAAATTAAAAATTAAAAATTAAAAATTAAAAATTAAAAATTAAAAATTAAAAATTAAAAATTAAAAATTAAAAATTAAAAATTAAAAATTAAAAATTAAAAATTAAAAATTAAAAATTAAAAATTAAAAATTAAAAATTAAAAATTAAAAATTAAAAATTAAAAATTAAAAATTAAAAATTAAAAATTAAAAATTAAAAATTAAAAATTAAAAATTAAAAATTAAAAATTAAAAATTAAAAATTAAAAATTAAAAATTAAAAATTAAAAATTAAAAATTAAAAATTAAAAATTAAAAATTAAAAATTAAAAATTAAAAATTAAAAATTAAAAATTAAAAATTAAAAATTAAAAATTAAAAATTAAAAATTAAAAATTAAAAATTAAAATTAAAAATTAAAAATTAAAAATTAAAAATTAAAAATTAAAAATTAAAAATTAAAAATTAAAAATTAAAAATTAAAAATTAAAAATTAAAAATTAAAAATTAAAAATTAAAAATTAAAAATTAAAAATTAAAAATTAAAAATTAAAAATTAAAAATTAAAAATTAAAAATTAAAAATTAAAAATTAAAAATTAAAAATTAAAAATTAAAAATTAAAAATTAAAAATTAAAAATTAAAAATTAAAAATTAAAAATTAAAAATTAAAAATTAAAAATTAAAATTTAAAAATTAAAAATTAAAAATTAAAAATTAAAAATTAAAAATTAAAAATTAAAAATTAAAAATTAAAAATTAAAAATTAAAAATTAAAAATTAAAAATTAAAAATTAAAAATTAAAAATTAAAAATTAAAAATTAAAAATTAAAAATTAAAAATTAAAAATTAAAAATTAAAAATTAAAAATTAAAAATTAAAAATTAAAAATTAAAAATTAAAAATTAAAAATTAAAAATTAAAAATTAAAAATTAAAAATTAAAAATTAAAAATTAAAAATTAAAAA